>CCAG010019363.1:0-11508 GCA_001077435.1 Glossina morsitans morsitans | reverse complement strand
ATGATGGACAACCATCACCATTACCTTCTAGACCCACTTGTTGGGCTTCGGCAGCAGATTTCTTCATTATTAAACAACAAAAGTAATCGAGGTCGAAAATGCAATTTTGAGCACTGCATGATTATAGTAGGCATACACTGTTTAGCTCAATAATGTTAAGTGGAAAACTGTTATTTTGATAGAGAAAAGTGAAAATCATCGAATTTAATCGTCATCTACACTAGTGTTTCCCATTTCTTTATCATTTTTACCTGTAGAAGTCGCTGATAAAAATTAATGCAAGCAGCTAATATATGAGGAACGATCATAGAAATAGCTCACTGGGATTTATGCTTTCAGCGAAACCAATTTTTTCAAAATATCTCGTATAGAGAAAATGATAAATTGAACACAGATACATATTAGGCGTGCAGCCACGCCTAAATCATTTCAAATAATGATTTATAAAACGAATAATGAGACAGAAAGTGAATCTATCTGAAGCCTTTGTTAGTCTTACATACATTCGCGCTCAAACGCAATTTACACTCATCGCAAGTGATGTGGTGTATGAAATGGAATACTAGAAGGTACATTATTCGAAAAGTATATGAACGGAAAAAATCGTTTTTTTATGCCACCTAAACATAACATGTGTAATAAATTTCACCTCGCTTTCACCATTTTCCTAATCCTGACAATGGATAGTATCCGACGGATGGATGGACATGCTCGAAACTTGCCTTAATTACAAATACGCTTCCCTTAAACCAAATCTTAACAAGTTTTTCTTTTTTTTATAACGAATCATACGACTATGTGACTCTCAATCATTCATAAGAACTAAGGGAATCATTTTAAAATGTTGTTGCTTAAAATGTATTTGTTTGTCGTTTAGTGTATTATAAAACACAGGCTATATTTCGAATTACATAAAAAAACAAACCTTCCAAATATAAGAAAATATATATTTTAATTTATAATTTAACCATTGTGTGTGTACATTAATACCTTGCATTGCTTTATCTTTTGACCAATGGATATCGCCGTTCAAAACGTATGCAAGCACCTATTAGTTAATAATATATATATAACTTAGTAACATCTATCATAAGTAAATAAATAAAGGGATTCTATTACCCGGAAGTTCACAACAAGCGAGCACAATTTGATCCGTCAGCCTTTACACCATGGACCCAAATAGTTTCTTGAAATTCTTCTTTGAATTTTCGATTCATTTGAATGATTTGCAGCACTAAACAAAGCATAAAATTTACAAAATGTTCATGTTAAAGAACCTTCATTGTCATAATAAATTCGAATTATTTTTAATACGTTGTTCGTACGCTTTAAATTTATTTTTTTATTTTAAAATTCTACATCATTGTAATTGTCAAATGCCAATGTGATACACGGAATGAAGTTCTGATAAGAATAAAGCAGTGAAATAATAAAGTGTTGCTCAATAAAGTCAGGCAGTTGAAATAACCGCCCAGCATAGGCTTAATAATTTGATAACAATGTGGCAACCACATGTGGCAACTCTCCCTCATCATATGATATTTTACTTCCACTGGGCAACTGACTAATCAATTAGCGGCTGCTTTTCGGCTACGTAAGTAAGTGAAAGACTTATTAAACTAATTAACAGTTAACAAATTGAACGGCTGAGCTTAGAAATTTATACAAAAGTCTTACTCCCCATTAAATTCTTTCGTATGTCATTTCAAATACCATTTCCATTATTAGTTGCAAAAATGAATCGTAAAGTATGAATGAACTTGAATTAAATATAATATTGTTACGGGGAATGCCAGTTTTGCTGATTTGAGTTTTCATCAAAGTTAGTCGATTTGCCAAGAGACCAAATTGTAAAGAAAGAAAAAGAAGAAAACCAGGTACACATACATTCATGACGCGTTACCATCGTCATGCAGCAGAAAGATTAACAACAATTGGTATACAAACAGAATGTTTGTAGAAGGCAGAGTTAGTCGTAAGCGAATCGAAAAGTTCATCGAGAAAGCCGAGTTAAGAGTTTTGAATTGCAATATTCGAACAGATAAGAATTGAAACGCGGTAAATAATCGAATTCTAAATAAATTTCGAACGGTTGCACATAAACCCTATCCCCCATCCTGAAAATCACACTTCAGTGTTACCAAACTTTAAAAGGGGTTTAATAAGTAACCTAAAATCGCAAAGGACGGATTTACGTTACAATATTTTCCGTAGATTTCTCCCTTTTACTTTTTTCTTTGTTGCATAAATCGTTTCAATATATTAGCCTAAGCACAAATTGAGCTCTCAGTTAATTACAAACAAATACAAATCAATACATTATTCAGTGAAAATTCAATTTCGAATGAAAAAGCTGAAGAGGGCAGCAAAAGGGCAAGCACTGCTTATTATATACGTACTTGCCATTCTTTTTTTTTTTTGCGATTCATTTACATTGCAAGCATCATTTACTTGCCGCAAACAAACTTAATGAAGAATCGCACTTAAATTGTATATAAACATAATTCATTTTGTTCTTCTTGTACTGCGTTTTTCTTTTCTTTTTGAACGGCTGGCTACAAAAAGCAAATAAGTACATAAATGCAATGTAGAAGAAGAGCATACATTTTAACATAATGATGCTTAAATCTTAAAAATGCTTAAGGAAAAACTTCATTTTACAATATATTCAAGAACCTGAATCGTACTGAATACTGAACAAAAGTCGAGTGTAAAATATGCTAATAAAATGTTCTTGTGTTAAAAAATTAACTTATTTCTTATCAGTAACGTTCTTATTAGTATAAAATTGCTAAATTTCCTTATGCGAACGATATAGGGAAAGACAGAAGCAACGACAGAGAGAGAGAGAGAGAGAGAGAGAGAGGTTGGTGCAACAAAAATCCTAATGGTAATAAACAATAAAATATGTCGTCGTTCAAAGATGAAAACATTTAAAAAGTTTCTTAAATTATAGACAATTTTACAAAAATTTCGCTCAAGCATCCAAAGAGACATACATAATGTGTTGGAAGAAATTTTAACCTGGCCAAAAGCTCAAGGGAAAGTACCCATATAGAAATTTTATAGAAGGATATCCGTCGTCTCTTACAATTTACGAAAAGAAACCGCCTTTTTTTTGCTATGTACCTTTATTTCTAGCATATGCGTCTTAAGTCAAACCGTCCGATATTTATTACAATCAACTGCGACGTGCTGTATTGCATTGTTTTTGGAAAAATTCAAACACAAGTCGTAGATACGGAGATACGTAGATAAATTAATCTTGTGGATTGGACTGTAGGTAATAAAACTTTGCTTTTAAATCAACAAATTTATTTCGATCGAGCTGCTAGATTGAGGAATCATTGAGCAGTGAGAACAACTTATTTTGACCAATCATTAACTCTTTATTAGAATAGAAAACAAAAACTCATCTTATGCATTAGTGGGAAAAGCTGACCCGTAATAAGTTTAACCCAATTGCGATATCTATTGCCCTGAACATTGGTTAAAATGAGTCCTTTCAAACCTATGAGCTCTGAAATCGCCCAGTAAAATTATATAACATGAAAAGGTAAGGCAGGCACAGGACAAATGTTTGAGACTGGTAACACTACCGTCAGCCTTAAAGCGAATTAGACAAGGCGGAGCTGTATATTGATTGCGGTTACGCAAAAATTAAATTTGAACGCAATCAAAGAGTATTTTCTCTCCTTTCAGTTACTAATTGTTCAGAGCACACAGTGATCACACACTATATGTGTATCCGTCACAGATGTATAGAAAGACTGAAATGCAATAATGACTCAAAATCGGTGGATTACATGATTTCCAATGACTACTTGTGAATATTACCCACATAATACTAACATACTTTTTTTTTGTCCTCATCAGCTGTTCGTTGTTAAATATAAAAATTTTCTCGGAAGTAATGACAATAGTACAATACGAAAAGTTGCTGAAAATGTTAGAAGTCTTTGAAAACTTTACTAAATATAATAATTTCGTTTTTTTAAAAGAAAATGAAAATTTTTTTAATGAAAAAAAATTTTTATGGCACTCTTTTGGGATAGCTTTAAAAATTGTTTTCATGGCCTAGTTTAGAAAGTATACTTCTTAATAAGTTCGTTAAGTAAAAGTTTTACGCGAAACTTAATTTGCAAAATTTTCCATCATATATTTTGTGTAATAATTAATTGGACCGCAAAAGTCTCTATGAAAATTTATAATAACGATATTCGCAGCCATTCAAAAATTACCTACCACCATATGCTATTTTAAGACTTGAAATTTTTCTTATTAAAAATTTTATAAAATAATTTTCTTGAAATTTTTATAAATGCTTTTATTTTTGTCCTAATTTATTTCATTTCTTATATATTTTGTATTTTATTTGTTTTATTTACAGAACCCAGAAAAGACAAGACTGAAGTACAGTATGGTGGTGGTGGTGGTGGTGGTATTGGTGTTGTTGTTGGTGGGGGTGGTAATGTTACACTGTCGCCTAATACCGAACAACCTCCTTGTCAGGGCTCATTGCAGCCTTCGCATTTGCTTATTAGCAGTCGTGATCAGTACGATTCACACACACAAAATTCCAAACTGGAACGACCCAATACGCTGGGCCCAAATAAATTAACGCGTCGTGTAAATGTTTGCTACGAGCACTGTAAGTTTTCAATTTATTTTCAAAACATACTTTTTGGCTTGTTTGAGCCGTTCTTTATTATGCATGCAATACCTGTACTGCCTGATTAGGTAAAAAAAAAAAATAAATAAATAAATAAATAAATAAATAAATAGATTTTTATGTATACATACAATACACATAACATATTCATGTAACACACATAACTGCACATTCTATTTACACTTGCTTACACTTTTATAGACTATTTTCGTAAGCTTAGGTAGTTTGCCAGCAACGAACTTGTTACTTATGCGTATTTTGGATGCTTTGTCTCCTCTTTTTTTCTGCTATGTAAACTTAACACATCCATATCCATATAAGCGAGGCTAAACGTGTACAAAAACAAATTTTATTATTCAAAAAAGTAAGAACCAGGATTGCTGTATAACTTACGCACAAAACAAAGGGTTTAAACTATTTGAGCTTTTTTGGTCAATTTTTATCTGATCAACTCGTGTTCTTATCTGCCATTGGAGCACTTACGACCAAAGAAATCGCAACAGCAATATCAAACACTTTCATACATATGTTTAGTGGATTAATAGAAAGTGGATAATTTGAATATGACATTGATCAACTCACAGAAGGCAAAAACACAAGATACACAAAATACTGTTGTAAAACTTCCTAAAGCTATTTAAAAGTTAAGTGCCTGCAATAAAAATAGATGAAGCAGAAAAACATATTCGCCTTCCCAGGATTCGATTGAGAAAGTCACAAACTCTCCTAGTAATTATATTTCGATTTCGAACTTGTCCTAATAGCAATATTGAGACCATGTTTTTAATCAATATCTGCTATAAGTACTGTGGACGGATTTGTGGCGATATCCCCTCAATGTTCAAGTTTCATATGTAAGCATCCACTAAGAATTTGTCTATCTTAACGTTTGGTAAGACAATTCGACGGACGATGCGACGAGTTGTCGCTGCAATGTTCAACGCAATCATGCTTAAGAAGTGAAATGCTGAAGGACCCCTTTTCTATAGGTCGGGCCTAAATGACTTCCCCCCTTATGAATTAAAATGGAAAGACTGCCACAAAATGCTAAGAGTAAGGAGCCGAAATGTGCTTCGCAGTCTTGCAAATCATCTTCAATATAACATTGACTCCGAATCTTATATTGTGTGAAGAGAATATATATATGTATGTGATAGAACTTCTCATTAGACTCTTGGCATTTCTTTTTCGACTTCCAAGTCTTGAGTCCTAAAACTAAAATCTGTCTCAAGAATTGCTTTTGTGCTTAAATTTGTCATGCAACGAATTGCTCCATTTTACACTTTCTTGCGCAAACATGATTAATTTGACTAACAAGCAGATCTATAAAATTAATGGAATTTGAATTCTGAGTAAAAGGCTTTAAAGTTTTCAACTGCGCCTACCTATTTATAGGTACAACCTTCACAGCAAATTCCATATGCACTGAGTTGCTGGAAAAATTTAAAACTTTAACGCGGCCTTCCGCTTTACATACTTTGTTTTTTTTTTTCTTTTTTGTTTTCTGCATGGAATTGAGTGCATTGAGTAAAATTCAAACAAACGATAAATTCGTGACTTGTGTCTGAAGGATAAATTGTTTTCCATTAACAATATAAAGTAGAAGAAGAAAGGAAAAAAAGGCCCAAGGGCGTTTACATGTCATTCATATTATTCTTTATTCTCGTTCCTTTATAGACCCTGACGGCGGTTCCACGTCTGGCAGCATAATCGGTAGTGGTGGAAATGCATCAGCATATAATGATGGTGGCCCCGCTGCAACGGGTCATCATGATAAAATGGTGGGCGGCGTCATGTTGACAGAACTACCGGAACCACCTATACCAGTTTCGGAAATAGGCCCTATACCACCACCGCCAATGTTCTCAACACCATCGCCAACATTAGTAGCAGGACGAGCTCACGGACCAGGCGCTATTAATGACAAGGATTATCAGCCCTACGACGATTACGGTTAGTTTCTTAAGTACATAGCGCAACAATGTAATTTTTATATGAAATCTTTTCTTTTGCTTTTCCTTTCCATCGCAGATGATGATCCGACTCACGATGATAATGATTCTGATATTGATTATAGTTTTCAGCAATATCAAAATCACATTGATACCCAACGTATTGAGGAAATTCCAGCCAAAGAGCCTAAACCAAATGCAGTTCCTCTAAAGTCGGCCCTCAAAAAGAAACCGGGACAAACAGTGTCTGCGTCATCTTCGCCAGCCACACCCATACAAGATCATAGTAATGCAAATGGATCAGTGTCCCAAGGTATGGGTAACAATAATACAGCCAACAATAGCGGTAACAGTGGCGGTGGTGGAAGTACTTCAACCAGTCAACGCCCCCTAGTGGTTAGACAAGATGCCACTAATAATTATACCCTCAAGTAAGCTTTTTAATATTAAACTCCACTGCTTTTCACATTTTTTTTTTGTTCCTATCATTTTACTCGTTTCGTTTTTTTTTTTTTAAATATTTTAACACTTTTCACTTAAATAAAAAAAAGAAAAAAGAGTTTTTGTGGATGAAAATTTTAGTGTAGTTTTATAATATAAAATTCACAACTGATTTGACGTTAATTTCAATTCTTACCTTTAATAAGTTTTCTTAATGTTTTCTTTAATTTTCTTTTCTTCCCCTTCCTCCCTCTGGCCATCTCCTTCACAATCACGCCTCTCCAATCTCAAAACTATTGAAAACAAAACACAAACAATTAATTGAAAAAAATATTTATAATAAACAACTCTTATGTGAACTAATGTCATTTAATACTAAAATTACAACAACTACAACTATTTTTTTTTACTATCCCAATCCACCACTTCTACCCCCACAAAATCAGGCCAATTCTACGACCACGGATTAGAATATGGTAATAATTTTAGATTATCTAAAAAAAAAAAAAACTAAATTTAAATGTATTTTTAGTTTGAGTAAAAAATTTATGTTTAAGTTTTTGCCACTCTGTCTCTCTCTTTCTCTTTATATGTATGCATTTCATCATAATTCCAGATTTCTATCTATCTTCCACTATCGCTCTCGATTTCTCTCTCTCTCTCTCTCTCTCTCTATTTCTCTCCCTTTCTCTCTCTTTCTTTCTTTCCTTCTATCTATCTTTCTATCTCAATTTGCCATCAAACGTACAAAACACCCGCAATATTATTGTAGTCGGCTTGAACTGTAAAACAAAGAAAAAAAAAATTTATAAAAACACTTTTTCGTTATCTTTCACTCTAATTTTTACCACAAGAAAAGAAGAGAAAAAGAAGAAACTTTCTGGTTTAGCTTTCTTTGGTACTCACACTCCTATTTCTATTGTACTGCATGTTTCATAGAATGATTTTTATTAGAAATCGGTGACTGCCGTGCTTTTTGCTGTAATTTACTTGAGAATCTGAACAGACACCAAGTTCTTTGCATCATTTACATACACATAAACGCGCGCGCCCGCGCATATATATATAAATATATATATATATATATATATATACATATATGTTGTAGGAAAACGCAGCTTTCTTTGATTTCGCATACGAAAGTATTAACCAAGGAAGAAATCTCAAGCTTAAAAATTTCTTCTTGCTTATTTTTGGATGTAATATCAACAAAAAAAAAAAAACATTATTATTATCATTATTATTTATTTAAATAGAAGAAATAAATTCTGGGACTAAAGTAGGATAAGCACTAATAACTAAGACTATCGGCTGTAGCTTGTAAAAGCTAGGTAAAATTATCTCGACAAAGTTAGGTATTTTGGACATTACATTTTCCAAGTATTTTCAAGGTGCCCATAGGGCTGGACGGTTCGAATACAAGTCTTAGATTATTGAATTCATTTTGGCATTCACAGAGTATGTGCTCAATCGTAACATTTTGTCGAGAACTGCAAACTAGAGGATTAGGTTTTTATGAGGATCCATTGGTGAGTTACAATAGCGTGATCAAAGCGAATTTTTGCAAATGTAAACCATCAAGCAGAATTTTTATAGGTTGAACTTGAATTTTTTTATATTTTCACAAAATAATTTATTGCTTAAAAATATTTTGTTCAACCTAGCAGCTCTTATGATATGAAACGGAAATGAAATCTTTATTTTTATTATAAAATTCTTAAAAACCACTCATCTCCTGTCTTAACAAATCTTTGTTGTCAAAACTTTAATACTTTTCATTGCCTACTTTTAGACACTACATTAAGAATTTCTATATATATGTTCGTTGTTCGCCTTCCTACTGAAAGTGCATAAATATTTTTTTGAGCAGAGCAAGAGTTTGGGCTAATTTCCGAACATTCGTTTGTCTCCCTGCCTATTTGTGTTATGTTCGACGACGTTGAGATAGAAAATAAAAGCGTAACGTATACATCGCCACACCTACTCATGTATTGTTGTGTGGGCAATTCAACGGCGTCCATGCCCTTGCTCCTACAGTTTAGAAATTTATATGAATCCTGTCACCATCTTGGGTTCGCAGCACCATACAATGCCTGGCGTTATAAATTCTTCGCCAAAAAGCTGGTGTCTGATTCGGCAGATGGCCTCGCATTCACATAGGATAAGATGAATGAATCAATAACATAGATAGCCATGTTTTTCACGTAATACATAAGAATATTATGACTCATGTAAAAGCTGGCGGGCAAAGGTAGATCGCTGCTTCTTAATTCCAGTCACTTATGTGCTGTACCGAGAGATTTTGTAAATGTTTTCGCTTGCCATCGTCCTCCGATTTGCTACCCATTGCGACACTAGTTTATTGATAAGACTTCTTGATGTGACAGAGAAAGGTTCCGGAGCTATCATGGTCCATAAAGCTCGCCTGTTAACTATACAGTCAACGCTTTCGTTGCCATCAGTATCCGAACAGCCGGGGACCTCATATCTTACGCACACACTATTGTGCTTGTCCAAATCATTCAAGGTTTGAAAGCATTCCAACACGAGCATTGACTAGATAAGGGATTGAGAGCGCTTCGAAAACTTTTAATGGTTCTACAAAGAAATTAAAATTTTGAAATATAACAGGTGGGCAAATAAATTTCTGCTGTTTTTTAATAAAATTTGTCTGCATTTAAAATATACTTGTTACAAATCTTAACAGGTCAAGTACGCATCATCCTTATCTATAGTCTTTTGGTATTTATCGGGTAGCTTAGGGATGCGTCCGTGGCACACATTGCGGGTTTGGAGGCGAAATAGCTGTCGACTAATTTTTGCGCATCTTCAACTTCTGTGAACCGCTGACCAGCTAAATATGATTGCATCGACCTGAATAACCGGTAATTGTTCAGGTGTGGAGAATACCGCCATAAAACTTCCCAGATTACGTTGAAAATCACCTCCTGGCCCTTTTGCTACAGACGTACGGACATATGAAATTTTCATCTTCTTTAAGAGAAAAACTTTTTGCCCGAAATCTAGCAGACTACTTTTTAAACGTTCTATACCGCATGGGTACATTTTTTCCATATTAATCCAATTAAAAGCACAGAAAAATGCAGTTCCATAAATGGCATTCATCTCTTTAAACTCATATGCCCTGGACGACAGCTTGTAAACAACCCAAACTTACATCGTTCAAACATCAATATGTATGATATCTATACCCGGAATTTCGGGAAAATAGAACGCAACAGGTGCGTTCAAATTTTTGGGGGAGGAATTTATTTGTGCACCTAATAGCACTCTGTCGCCAGCCATAAGACTATTATATGACATGTCAAGGGCCTTTAAGGTGGCTTGGGTACTTCTCGTAAAAAAGCAAGAAAAAGTACAATTTACAATTTATAGTATACATTGATCTATAATTTGACCCATAATTTTATTTATTTATCGCATTTAAAAATTCAGTGTCGAAACTACCGCAAATAGTTTATGATAAGCTGCATGATATAAATTTTGCTTACAGCCAATAATTAGTATATGAATGAATACCGAAAAGAGCAAATACATTATTAGAAAGGGCTCATTAGTTTTTCATCTCCCGCAAATAGATCGCTAGCATGTGCTACATTGCTAGGTAATCGAATTTCGAATTTCGGTTCAAGGTTTAAAATAAAATAATTTCATTTTCACGTCATAATAGTCGTTTTGAAATATTTTTATTATTTATATATATAAGAGATATATAAGAGATCATATGATTTGAAATACTTTTATCAGAATTATGCCGAAAATCATACATGAACATACTTGGCTTTTCCTGAATATTTTATAACACGATAGCACTCAAAATTCTGTCACAAGTATCTCATGCTCTTGTTGTTTAAATTTCTTACAATTGCGCACTGCGGTGCGCCTACGTAATGGCAACTGAGTCTCTGAATGGATTGCTTCTTCTTGCTTGCTTGTTTTATCCTTCTTTTCTCGGGCCTAACCAGTCTCACTTGCCCACCCTTAGGCCACCAGTCCGAGAGGTATGGATCTAACTGGTATGCAGCCATATGCTGCCCTAAGTCTGACCTTAGACTTTTAAAACAATTAAGGTACCACGGGGGTCAGGTTGCCCAGAGGATCCCCTCTGCGACGAATTGCTGGCTGCAGTTTTTGCTGCAGCAGAATCCTCGTAGTTGTGGGTCTTCTACCTGGCTGCTGGGAACGGCCCTTCGGGGAGTTTCGTGGTGGCTGTGGTTACTCCCAAAATCGCGGGAACGTTAAATATTTGAGGTGTTAGATAGGCCTCGCCCCCGTCAGAGGGAAGGACATGCCATACACATGTCCTTGATCTGGAACTGCTTGTTAGCCTCCCTGCTCCCAGCGAGGCGTGAGTGACGCGTTCTCACTCCGTGTGCCATCGGGCACCGTAGAGTTAAGCCTCCACGGCAGGTACCTACGTTA
>CCAG010019362.1:0-42498 GCA_001077435.1 Glossina morsitans morsitans | reverse complement strand
TCTTGACATGCCTCATAAATTACTATTATCGAAGTTGCACTTCACATGGTGGGTGTAAAGTCAATTTGTTTCTTTTTGTTTTGGATTATGTTTTTTTTTTTTTTTTTTTTTTAATAGTTTGGAAAATTTACTTCCTGTAAGGTAAAATCCTTCAAACTTTATTTTGCTTTCGTGCAACAAAACACATGACTATTAATCGTAAATTAAAAACTTTTATGTCTTTTTCAAGCTATAAATAAAATGATTCGCATACCTGGCAGTGCATGTTTGTGATTTATATTCTTTTAAAAAGTCAAGAAAAAAAAAACAACGATCCAGTAAAATAATTGTTTGTATAAATTTTCATAAAATTTTCCTATTCAACGAAATTTTAGTATAAATTTTATTCAAATATGCTTTTTTTTTTTTTTTTTTTTTTAAATTTAATTTATTTAAATTTCCCACAACAATTTATTAAAACATATTCATCATGAGAGCAGAATTCATTAGGAGAAAATGCAAAAAAAAAAAACAAAAAAGAAAATTATATTCGCTCGTGACCGAATCTTTTATACGAAAAGGAAAATAACTAAATTTTGATACTCTTTGATATAGGATGGGCGCGGCCGATTTTTTCTACTTTCAGCATAAAAGTGGAAATTCATATAATGTTTTTGTTGTACTTTCTGAGTAACGAATAAAAAGCAATTAAAGCAAAGGTGCTTACAGTGTTTGTAACGTGGGCGTATGGGCGTTGTAGACGTTCGTTCCTCCGAAAGTTCGTATAATTTTCAATTTTCTTTGCAAGTTTGTAGACGAGATCATAACTTTTGCAATCGGGAGAATGTTTATCGCAGATACTACGCAGTTGCTCAGACGAATAGATGGACAGGTGAACGGATGGACATGATTAGGTGTATTACGAAATTGAAACTGGCCAAGAATTTCTATACTTTATGCGACTTTTGAAACTTACTTCTTTGCGTTATAAAACTTTAAAAAAAGACTAGGCGTGGCCGATTTTTTCGTACAAGTATTATAGCATCGCCCATACACTATGGGTGCAAACTTTTGTAGATTGAACTGCTTTAGGTTATGAGTAATGAGCAAAAAACCAATTTTTTATTCCTGTTGCAGTGTAGAGGTACCCTCACTTCACATAGTACTGTAGGCGTGTCCTTCGACCAATTTAGCCCATTTCCAATACCAAACTGCGTGTAAGAACTTCCAATGTTCTCCGTTCTCCACCCGGTGTCTTTCAAGCCGCCGTAGTGTTTTGAGCACTCTGCTTACAAAGTCGCCTACGGTGCAAACGCCTCCAACAGGCTGCGTCCTCTCATATTGCAGATCCTACTGCCACACTCGAAGACCCATGCATTGAAATCACCTGTAATTATTACTGACGGTCTTTCTCGGGCGTCTTTCACGAGTTCGTCTAGCATGCGCTGAATTTCGCTTCGTATCCGCTTGGGGGAGCGTAGCAATGTAGCAGCATACATTTTTAGCTATCGCCCTTACGAATCCCCTAAGCTGGCAGTCCACATCCCAAACTGCTACAGGTGCGGGCGCCCAAATTGCTGCTTTTTTGGACACATCGGTTACCCATGTACTTTGCTCTGCACTTCGATATGGTTCGCTCAATAGTACCAGCTCCACCTCTTTCTCAATGACCGTTTTATGTGTGGTGTCGATCTGGTCATTTTCTAATTTGCCACTTAATTTAACTTCATTAGTTTTCATAACTTTAATTAATAATAGCTTTTCATAAATTCAGTCCTTCACGTAAGACTCCATTTGCTAGTAGAACATACGCACAACAGTAGCAGGCCAGCAGGCCAGCATGCCAGCAGGCGAACAGGCATGAAGCATATCATATAAATATAAACACATAAAGTTTCTTGCTAACGTACACCATAACAGAATATTACATTACTGGTAGTGCTGATATTATTAATGGTGTGATGACTTTTAATTTAATGCTGCTGCTGTTGCTGTTTCAAGTCAAAGTTTCAATGATAAATGCTATCACTGGAATTAATAATAATTACTGATAGCAGAAAAAACAAGCAAGCAAGCTGTACTGAAAGTGCAAACAGAGATAATTACTATTGTCTATGTGATATATTATTATGATATTTGTGGACTATATATATATATATATATAAGCGAAAACAAGTAATAGTTAAAGCTGTGCCTAGTTTAACTAAGTAAGGAAATTAGTAGATTTCCCAATAAATTATCTCATTCGCCACGATAGGCATCATCAAGTCTTTTACCCTTTTACTCATTAGACAGCAACGCAGGCATCCATTTTCGTGAGAGTTTTTTTCGATGAAAAAACATCTAATGACGAATTTTCGTCAACATCCTTTCGATTCGCGAAACTCAGTGTAAAATAAGAAAAGTGATGTTTTGGACTTCTCCAACCAAGCGTTCAATGAAGCAGATTTTAAGGTCATACTTATTTCCGTTGCATGACGGTTTCCGTATCACTTTATATTTATTAATATAGCCAGAGAATAAATTCGAAGACTAAAGTCTTGAACCACTAGCATATAAGACTATTGGCTTTATTGAAAACTCCACCGCACTTGAGATTTGACACCACGACCATTGAGTTGTTAGTCGAGACTCTTTGCCTACTCAACCGCAGAGACAGACTATTTTATATTTAAAATAATGACTTCATTCAGCGGCAGGTAATTGCGATGGGTGCGCTCATTGCCGTATGCAGCGTACACCTTCTGCGTAATTTCCATCAGATAATCGCTTCACTTAACGCACTGAACTGAACTGAACAATCTTCTGTCTGCATGCTCTTGCTACGGCTGGTTAGGAATCCGCTACTCAGACGAACATAAAAAAAAAAAAACACCAAGTTTTCCTTAAGCGATTACAACTGCCGTCTGCTTGTTTACGTTATTCCGTGTTAGCTGTAAATTAAAGAAACTGAAAACTTCTCACATAGCATCGCATAAGAATCTTCTTTTAAATAAATAATTGATTTATCTTAATTCTCGTTAATGAGCGAAATTTAAGAGCACACTGTCTGAATACTGAAATATTCATGACACTATTGTGCTATATGCTCGACATACGTGACTTTACACAACTTTTTATTAAAAACATACGGATATTAATTCCATCTCACTTTACAAAGTCGAATATAAATATAATTATAGATTGGCATTGGAGCTATTCATAATTGACGTCATTATTTCATGGATGGACAGCGAAATTTAGAATGAAAATAGTTATCGCGGAAAGTAAAAAAAGTAATTTACAATAAAAACGAAATCCGAATGTTTTTCAAAGCTTTCTTTTCCTATACTTTTAAATATTTACATTACATATGTACATATATATACATATACATATCTATGCATATACACCTATTATGGCAAACGATATGTGTACATAAAGTAGTGCAATAAAGCATCAATAACTTTAACCTTAGATGAAACATTGATTTTATCAACGTCCGCTATTAGTGTAAGAGTAGTAGAGAGTTTTTTCCTCCCATCCTATACCTTGTCATAGGATATTAGCAAAATGTATGCGAAAGTGCTCATCAATATTTACATATATTAGCGAAGCTCGACATAAAACCATATATGCAGTGACCTTTTTTTTTTTTTTTGATTAGCATAAGCATATAATGTCCGAATAAAATTTCTAGAGTTTTTAGCATGTGCCTGCATTCGAATAAATGCATTTTCTGTACCGACATTTCTCGTCAACTGCGTGAAAAACCAAAAATTTTCAATGCACGATACGCTTTGTGTATGGAAATGGATCGCAAAATTTCTTTGCGTAATTTTTCCGCTCAAATCTCTCAGGCACTAAAACCAAGTAAGAAAGTTATAGTCGGCGAGGGCCGAATCTCGCCTGACTACAACTATGCTTTTGCATTCTACTCCCCAAGTTTGTTTATTTGATACCCATGTCGCTGGCATCCCACGCGGCATCTATCATATTCCTTTTAGAATTGATCCACTTTTAGGACGATAACATATCTTCACTTGAGGAATGTGCAAAGAGTTTTTTTTAAACATTCTGCCTTGTTTGCCTTGTTATGATCATTAAGCATAAATGCTCAAAAAAAAATGAAAAAATATCATTTAATCGCTTGTAACTCTGTGTGGGCGTGGCCGATTTTTCCATTTTTGCACGTAAAGAGTAGAGTGTTTCATAAAGTAAATGTGGAAAATTGCAGCCTTCTGACTTGTATCATTTCTGGTGTAACGAGCAAAAATCCATAAAGACGGACTGACATGGATAAATCAATTCACAATTTCACGCTGATCAAGAGCATATATTCTTTATATGGTCTCTGAAGCTTCTTTTTGAGTGTTACATATATTATGGAAAAACGCAATGAGCATATCCCCATCTCACGGCGCTGGGTCCGAAATGCATATAATGACCACATAAAGATTGTATGTACCCTCGGCATTGGCAACTCAACTGATGAAATACTCTTTGAAGCCAGGTACAGTACGCATAATTGTCGTAAAAATTAAACCAAAAACAAGAAAAAGAAAATCAGTTCAAGGGCACAATAGAACTAATAGAACACCCTAAAAGGAAAAGCTGGAAAACGAGATGTTTGAAATGCTAAAACCAGATGTAGACGCATAATTGTCACACCTGTCGAAGTCATAAGGTAAAGTAGCCCATGCAGATGGCGATTGCCGCAAAGGTTAACGAAGCTAGTTATTGATAACTTATTTGTAAAAGGACATATAAGCAGAATGTTCGCGGAAGACAAATTCAGTCAAGTTAGAAGACTTGAACGTTAATATTCGAACGAACAAAAATAAAAAAATTGAAATGTTGTCGACATAAGTTCCTGTATGTAATTTATTTCTTAAGTAGATATCCTAAGAATTGTAAATAAGATCTACGTTGTCCTACAAATCACAACTCAGTGGTGAGGACTTAATCAAAGAGGGCTTTAAAAACCGCCTAACCTCTTGACGAAGTTATTAAACCTCGTAAAATTTTAATATTAGAAAAAAAAAATATTCTCTTTTTGGAATGCTCCCAAGCCATGCCCTATTAATACGTTGCTGTCGAAATGCGGACAGAAAAAATCGGTTTGCCATTACAAGCGAAGCGCAAGAAAAAGGCAAGCGGAAATATTTGTAAAATTTTCCCGTTATAACACATAAAGTACTGAAACTAAGAAAGAGCTCAGAGAGAGATATGTCGCGCTAGAAAAGTTAGTAATCAACATAGAGGAGATTTTCCCATTTGCATTTTTCCAGCCAGGACTTTATTAACTCAGGCAGTCATTTTCGTGCGGTTGAGGTAATGGCGAAATTTCAAGATAAAAATTACTTCCACTGAATTAATTATTCCCCTACATTCTAAAACGTACGACTCCTCAATTAAATGATAATGAAAAAGAAAGATTTTCTGAAAAATTTACATCAATTGTTACATCAATGTTAAAATATAATAATTTGTCATCTCAGGTATTTATACAAGTAACTCGCGCGAAACGCGAAAGAAAATCAAAAACGTTATAGCCGGGCAAAGGTTGATTAAACAGTTTATAGCTTTTACAGCTTCAGCCCGTACAACCCTCCATTTACTCTCGTCATACAATTTTTTTGGTGTTTTATAATTTTCCTCTATCTAAAGTTTTATTCTTCGTACAAGCCGTAACATGGAAGGTGGTCCAAGACCTAAACGGTCATCATCGAAATTTAGTAGAGTTGTTTTTACATTCTGCATCAATTGTGGTATAAAGAATATATTAAAGTTGTGCGAATGCATTCAACACCCACAAGGACGTAAGATAGACCCATCTTTTATTATACCAATCGATTCAGAATTATTTTCTTCTTTGTCCATCTGTCTGTTTTGTTTTGTTGCGGTCAAGCTACAGGTCGCAATTTTTTTGAAATGTTTTGTATTGAAATTTAGTGCACTTTGGCGTTCGCCGAAAGCGAAACGTTTATGTAAATGGTTCGGATTCAACCACTTTTTCGATATATTGATAACCGTGAGGCTATGTAACGTATATGTAACGTGTATGCGCTATAGTGTTCTGACTTGTTTCGATCAAAGAAACTCTTATTCCTTTCGCTTATATTTCTCATAAAATACAAAAAATTGAAATCTTTTACATTGCATTATAAAGCTTTACTCTCGTGAGGAATTCGAAATCCATGTGAGCGAATCAATTTTCACCATAAAAAATGAAGAATCAAATCTAGTTGCCATAAAAAAACGGTAAGGAGTTCAA
This sequence comes from Glossina morsitans morsitans, assembly GCA_001077435.1. Classification (NCBI taxonomy): domain Eukaryota; kingdom Metazoa; phylum Arthropoda; class Insecta; order Diptera; family Glossinidae; genus Glossina; species Glossina morsitans. The sequence goes on along the minus strand of CCAG010019362.1, from coordinate 36,263 downwards.
ATGGTTTCACTTTACTCAAATTTTGCAGATTGAGTTCGTAATATTTTTTATCAGTCTGTCTCGAGAAATATTAAAAGCGGAAATCTTTCGTCCTGTAACGATATATATGGGATGTGATTGTAAAATTGATTGCAAGAAGTTTTATCAAATTAGTTCGAAAATTTCGTACTATACACACACAAACACAAAAATACAAAGACAGACGGAGAAACATGCTCAAATCGATTCCCGATCGATGCTTGCATTCGCATAAAGTGGTATAAGGTAATGTGATTTAAAAATGCCCTGTCGTTTACCATACCCTTCCGAATGCCGACGACAAGTCTCCTATGCTAGACAAACTGATAAGTTTCTCAAGTGTATAAATGGTGTTTAGGCGAATGTGATATAATTAATTTACCCAGCTCTCTTGGGCTCTTGATTATCGATAAAAATTATGCATGAACATAGTTATAGGCCGTTTTTTTCTTTCAAAAATCTCTTATTGCCGTGAAATGATTTTCTTTAAGAATTGCTTTCGATGATGATTTTTACACTGAGAAAACAATTGCAGAAAATAAAGAAGATATTGTGTGAAGGAAACACGGCTTCTCAAATCGAAGAAATCGAAACAACTCAATAAGGAATAAACAGTGCATTGTATTAAAGTTGCAGAGAATTTCAATTAATTTGAATGCTATTGAAGTGAAAGTACTTCAGTACTTCAGTAAAAGTGAGGCCCATGTATCAAAATACAATATATATTATTTGATGTAACTTTCTATTTACTTGTATGTGCATGAGTGAGAGAGAGAGAGAGATAGATAGAAAATGAAAATAACAAATGCACACACCGTACAGCGAATATATATATTTTAGCATATACGTATCCTTACCTAAATATCCTGTCATAATATCAATGAGATGAAGCTATAGATTTGCAAGTGAATGAGAATGCGTGTATGTGGGCTTGTTTGCATTCATGTTTATTCATGAAAAATTTCTATGAAGTAATAACCGCAAATCAGTATAAAAGCGCATGTGGATGTGTACATGCATTCTCCTTCTTTTTTACATATATATGTAAAAAAAAAAAAAAAAAAACTCGGTTACTCTATACCTCCTCTTAAGAAAAACTTCCGTTCAGCTCAGTTCGTTATATAGGTGTGTGTTTGCATATAAAGTTTCCGATCTAGAAAGCTCTCCCATCAGCGTAGTTACATATATAGTAAGTAGTCTGTATAGTAGTTTTTATGTGTTCTTTGTGAAAAAAATATGACATATATTTCACCTGAAATTCCTTTGTAACAAAGTATACAACAAAATATATATAAGGATTGAAAGTTGATGTTACATTAAATTTTTCCGAAATTTATTTGATTTATTGCTAATAGAATAGCGATCTCATTCCCTAACGTTATTTTATATATATATTTTTTTTTTTTTTTTTGCTCTATGAATTTGGTCGTATGTGTATTTCGGTAAAGGCAAAGGAAATGAGGAATTTTTTCATTGAATTCGAAAGTTTCTTAAATCTTTCTTTCTTCTTGTTACTATTTTTGTTGTTGTGGCTTTGTTTTCTTTGTGATTTTTGCGCTTAAAATGCATTTTAACAAAATGCAAAAGTTTTTTGAAATTCAATTTAATTTACTTATGGTATTTGGGTGGTTTACTAGAGATTTTGAACAATACATCAATTTGCTTAATGAAAGATGACGAAATTTTAAATGATTACATAATATTTAAAAATTGGGTTTTTTTTTATTTTTATTTTTATTTATTTATTTATTTTTTTTTTTTTTTAATAGAAAAGCATAAAAGTTAAGATACTAAACAATTGACAAACAACGTTTCTCTTCAACACTTGTTGTAGTTGTTAATGAGAACTTTTTTGGGCAGAAAAGAAGGTGTAACAGACTTTCCTCAAAATGAAAAACAGTATTTATATTTATATATATGTAAGGCCCAAAAAGCAAGTTTTGTAAAGATGTAAAAATTTTGTCTCTGCTGCAGTTGAAATCTTATGAAAGAAGCTTAACTTCTTCTCCCTCTCATTCAAATAACTTTTAAGAACAAATACGCATTTATTCGTGCAAGTATGCATTCAATGGTTTTAGGCATTAATTCTTCAAAATATTTTGATATGCTCACTAAAGGCCACTAATAGCCATTTTCCAAGTGATCTCAAAAGCCTTTAGGGAGAAAGTAAGACCTAAACTTCTGAAGAACAGTCTAAAAACAAGGGATTTTTTGGTTGTTTTTTCGGATGGAAGAAAGAATAGGATCACAGTGATACTCGATGAGGTTATTAAAAAGAAAAAATATTAAATAGCCTGCATCACCCTACAGTTATTCAGATAATGACTTTTCAAAATAAGGCTTTATATGCGATGTGTTCGAAACACCTGGTCCGGTCCTAATCATTTTCAACAGTGTTCTTCTTCGGCCAAAACACGTCAGCGTCTCAATAGAAGACAGACAAACGGATGCACAAGCTTAGACTAAGATGGATCTATCTTAAGTCCTTTTGCGGTGTAGGGCATCAAAATGATATATTCCTTCATGACTACTAAGATTCGAATTTAGAGGATTCTCCCAAAATTACGCGCGCTTACATACGCTTACACTTACGCCAATGCTTTCAAGCACTTCTTGTAGGCAATTTTAAAATCGGCTTGATTTCCATTTGCGACTTTTTGCAAGTTTTGAAAAAAACTTAAAGCGATTCAGAAAATTATTTGGTATAATAAAAGGTGTGTCTTCCGCGACTCCTTCTGCATGTTGCATACATGCAATACACTTAATATACCCCCCTTACGTCACAAACGGTGTAGGGTACAAACAAAATTTACAAATACAGGAAAAGATCGAATAAGAAAATGAAAATGATGCTTGGAATTTTCAAAAGTCGCGTTTCGAGCTTAAAATTTTGATATGTATTTACAGACATATATTTTTTTATTTTTTTTTTTATTTTTCACCTTTAATTTGCAATCTTATGACCACAAAAAAGCCCACACATTTTCAAATATTCTTGATCTGTGAAAGACAGAATTGCAAATTATACATCTTACGTGTTTCGGAATGATGTAGAAAGCATCGTCGGTATCGTCGCATCGCATCGCTCTCATCCTCATGTCTATCCAATAGTTGCCTCAGTGAGGCTACGCTAACCTGTCTTCGGTCGGAAACAGTCCGTTCTAAAGAGATGTGCCAGCGGGTAACAGACGTTAGAAACTACGAAGTAAACCATTATGTTGTAATTTGCCAGCAAATGCTCATAGTACGCAGGTGGTAAATTCTGGAAAAAGTAGCAGGAAATTACACGAGAAGATTCTTGGCGGATATTTATGTGTATATTTTCCACGTATTTTAGAAAATTCAAAGCATCTATTGAGTCAATAAAAAAAAATTTTGATTTTCCGAAAAATTTATATTAGTTTTATCGACTCTATCATGAGTGGAAAATTAAAGAAGGCTTTATAAGATACGACTATTCGTTGACGTAAGCATTTTCTTTACACGTAGTAAAAGGAATGAAAACGACGAGTCTCGCTTAAATATTTAATGAAAAAATTCTAAAAATATTCAAGCAGCTTAGGTAAAATTTCTTCACTTAATTTTGAGGTTAAATCCGTTCCTTGATCGGGTTAAATTAATTATTTGACCGGCAAGTTCAGGAAATATTTTAAACATTGAAATTCCGAAAGTCGTTCTTACCTTCTTACCAAAACGTATCGCAATTTCACCGTTTATTTGACGAACACTATTTTCTCTACTTAATTCTAATCCGGAAGAAAAACCAGATATGTTCGCTACGAAATTGTATGTTACAGCTCAGATTTAGTTCAGTTTTTCACCTTACGATCCTTAACAATATATGTTTGAGTTCGTATATCTTTATTAGCCCACATTGGGACGATGTCGTAACTTTAACTTTACCTGCACAAATTACAAAGTACAAATTGTGATGCGGACTATGAAACCATAAAAAGGCACACAGTCAGTACAGTTTCCCGAAAAATATTTATTAACACTTTATATAAGCAAACGATTCCTTGGTATTGCGATTTCGGGAAAACTACAAGTTATGAAAAAAAAACGTCAAAGTTTTGCATCTCATAAATTTTCAATTACAATTCGCTTCGCTACAGTGAAACGGTGACATTATAAAACTTGAAATGTTTCGCGCATATTTTCTAAATGACATGAAGAAATTTAAAAAGTGCGGTTATTAACTAAACTATTACACTATTACATACATTATTGTTCGTCATCATAGCCGCGTTCACTGAAAAATTTAAAAGACAAACGAAAAATCTCATTTCAATGTCGTGGCAACGCCTTCGTCGTTATCATCGTCATTCAACAAGATTGTAAGCAACCAACAACTTGTAAAGAATTTCAAATATGGAACAACCTTCTCGGTTATTATTATGTGTATGTTTAAGTAAAATGTTAATTAATTTAAAAACTTTTTTAATCAATTTAAAATTAAAAAGAAAAAACAATTTTCTCTTATATAAATTAATTTAAATTCATTAAAAACAAATAAGAACATTATAGTCGAGCAAGTCTGGGCATTAGATATCGTACACTATTTCACCTAGCACTGCGATTCCTAACTCGTTTTGGTAATAATACGCAAAAAATGACAAATCATTTCCATGCAAAAGCACACTTTTTTTATGTCATCACATGACATGACCCAAGCTTAGTAAAAACTTGATTTGCTTTCTAAACATTTTATGATTTTTCAGTTTCTTTTTAGACTTTCTCTCCATATAACAGCTTGCTTTTTATGCTAGTTCCTATATATGTTAGAGTCTAAAAAATAGATCTATCTGGTCCTTTCTTCATAAAACAGTAAAAATTAAACGTTTTGCTGAAGGTTATATAAGAGAGTATGGAAAAAATTTCCCCAACTGAACCAAATTTTTCATATCCATCTCGGATATCAAACTCACTCACATATCACTTAACGAGTTTTTTCAAAAAATTTTGAAAATTGCAATTTTTTTCCGTATAACGACTTCACAAAATAAGCTATTACATGAAGAGCGGCCGAAAAAGTGGACCAGTCCGGACCGTTTTCAATAGCATTCGTTCTTCGATCAAAGTCTGTATCTCAAATTTCATCAAAATATCTCAATTAATGCGACCTGCAGATTGAACAAAAAAAAATACGTGGACAGACATCAGATGGACAGACAAGCTTAGAATCGTTTTCTGAATCGATCGGTATAATAAAAGGTGCGTCTATTTTAAGCCCCCTGGAAGTTGCATACGTCCGCACAAATTCAATATTAACTGTACCACAAATAGTATATGGTATAAAACAATTAAGAAAATTATATTCGTGGGCATGGCTGATTTTTCCCATTTTTGTAAAATAAAAGGGAAAATTTATGTCGTGTGTTTGTAGAAGACATTTCGATTTTTACGACCATGAGTACATTTACGATATCAATTAACAGACAGACGGACTGACAATGATGCGTAGAGAGGCTCACTTTTGATAGTGATCAATAATATGTAGACTTGGATGGATGTATCATAAAAAACCGGCTGTAAAAGCCTGGAAGCAGATTTTATTATAAATCCGCACAACTTAAACTTAATATATGAGAATTGCATTATTTTCATTAAATTTGGAATTCTAGTAAAGCGATTTAAGTAATTCCTTGTCAATAGATTATATTTGTTTGTTTTTGCAAGCTGGAAATCTAATAATACACGTATCGAAGACTCCATAGAGTGAATAAAATATAGATATATATAAGATACTCGACCATTTCAGCGGTCCACCCATCGGTGCGTCTAGCTATTAGCTCAATAATTATCGCACGAAAAAACCAATTGGAAGAAACATTTTATACCGGACTTATCGATAGCTTTCATCTTCTATTCAAGCTAAAAATTATCCCCAAAGGACAATCTATAAACAATTCATTCTTCAGTATACACTTCTTCTTCACCAGAGCTCTTTTAACAATTCAAAGTAGTTTTAATTTCACCTTCAATTTCTCTCGCAACAATTATACGCAAGAAAAAGAAGGGAAACTGGACCAACATCGGCTTCTTCAATAGCAATACAAATTAATTGAACGCTGAGTTTTTTAAAACAACATGTGTTAAGACTCATAACGTCTTCAGTTTGTGCAATTACTTCACAATTGAAATCCGAAACTCTTTCGCTGAAGCATCCTTCTAAGATTTGCAAACAGATAATAGTCGCAGATTGCAGTTCTTGCGTTGTGAAGCCATCGAATTTTCACGTTCGTTCATTCCACTGTATTGTGATGCGAGCAGGCCGCGTACCGCGTAAGTGAACGCGGTTCGTACTTCAAAAACAGATCCCCCATGCAAAATAAAGAATACATTGCTTTTTGATACCTTTACGATATCAAGTATTTCTTGCAAATTCACTTTTCGACATTTCATTTATCCGTCCCCTGCGACGGCCATCATCGGTACTCGTAAATACATATTCAAAATCAGCAGATTGCTGATAAACCTTTGTTTTCGACGTAGTAAAGAGAAGTTGCCATAACGCTTATCAAGCCAATGCTTCATTCCCGAGAATTATTGATCGACATGTTACATTAAAAGCCTCAATTTAATTAATATCAATAGTTACTAGAATAAACAACATCATAGCGTTGCAAATCAACGCAACGACATTTTCGCAACTATTTCCCGACACTCACTTCCGCCTACGATTCTTTTCCGATACGCTTTCCTTGCGTGACTTTATGGGGTTTTTTTGCGCGCTTTCCAAAATGAATAAAAAAAAATAGTAAAGCTATAATCTAACACAAATATATGTATAATATGATGTTGATGAAATCAAGCATCAAGAAGAAGAATATTTGTTAAAAATTCTTATCTTTAATGCAAAAAGTTTTCTATAAATTTTATTCGCATTACACTTATGCCTGTTTAAGCGCTTTTAACTCTTCATCATCACCGTTTCGTTATTGCTATAAAACGCATACATATTTCATTTTTCATCTTTACATATATTGGAATGTTCTGTGGATTTGTTTGAAAAAAAAAAAATGAATATATGTATACGTGACGATTATCATAATTTTAATCGCTGTAAAATATTTACACATATAAATTATTTTTAATCATTTTCTTGTTTTACATTTTATGTTTTGATTTTTTTATATTTTTTTTTTTTTTTATTTCTTTTTATAATTTACTATAATAGTAGGCAGCAAATGTTTAATATCAACTTGCCCTGTACGATGGAAAATAAGGAGAATACCCGGCCATTTGTGATACGTGAAAGTAGCAGTGATAGCGATGAAGATGGCAGCCGTATATTATATCGTGACGATGATAACACCAGACAAGCTAAAATAGCACGGAAAGAATCGTTATCATTAAAATTGCAATTGCGTCCCGATAAGCAAGATTTAATTAATCGTAATATACTACATCAGGTGACGGATAATGAATTAAAGGAAACAAAAGAAGCAATTGGAGCACGACTGATAAGACGTTTGTCCATGCGGCCCACCGCCGAAGAGTTGGTGGAACGCAATATATTAAAGAGTACGTTAATTATTTGTATCATCTTGGATTCATTTCTTAAATAAAAAATTTTTCGGATTTTCCCTTGCCCTTTTTTTTTTGTTTTTATCATGCAGCACAAACACCCGCCGAAGAGAAAAAGCAAAAAGAGGAGAAGAAATCATATTTATTGCGTAAATTAAGTTTTCGACCCACCGTCGAGGAGCTGAAAGAGAAGAAGATAATACGTTTCAATGATTATATCGAAGTGACTCAAGCTCATGATTACGATCGCCGAGCTGATAAGCCATGGACAAGACTGACGCCGAAAGATAAGGCTGCCATACGTAAGGAACTGAACGAGTTCAAATCATCCGAAATGGCAGTGCATGAAGGCAGTCGACATTTAACCAGGTATCGACTGTCATTTACTTATCGTTTATTTTATACATCGTGTTCATCAATTGCTTTTATTTCTAATAATATCTCATTCATTCATTCATTCATTCATTCGTTCATTCATTCATTTATTCAATTAAGTGCCTTTGTTAACATTTTTTATTTTTCGTATTTCGCACTTACAGGTTCCATAGGCCATGACAATTGCAATGGCAGCGTTTTAATATAAATAATAATAATAATAACTTTACAAAAACTCCATACACAACAAAAAATTATGCAACAAAATCTTATTATTATAAAAAGTAAAAGTGAAAATTATTAGAATAAAAACAAAAAACAAAAAGAAACCACAACAAAAAAAGTCAACATTTAAAGAATAAGCACTAAAACAACAAGAAGAGCAAAACATTCACTAGGAGGATTAAAAGAGCAGAAACGGAAAAATTGAACCAAAAAAAAAGCAAAAAAAAAACATAAAATAGAAAAAATTCTTTAAAAAAAATATTTATCGAAAAAAAAAAAAAGATTGACGAATGCAAGTAATAAAAAAAGGAAATGAAGGTAACTAACTACTCATTGGAAAAAAAAGAAGAAGGAAAATCAACTCAAGTACATTTACTTACCGTAAAGGAAATTCACCTAAATTAGTTCGCTTTTGGGATTTCAACAGCATCACAACGTACGGAGACACACACACATACATATACACACTTATATACGCATTGTATAAACGCAAGAGGCAAACGGAAGGGTTAATGAGAATATTGCATTAAAAAGTTCAGTAAAGAATATGGAGCAGCGTATAGTGGGTACACAATGTAACAAATTTAAAGAATTTCTTAATTCAGTCGACCAGAAGCGGGCGGAGAACAAACAAATGATTTTTATTCTGCTTTTCTTTTTAGTTTTTTGCTTAGTTAATACTAAGATAGACAATTTCTCAACCTAAAAACTACAAATTAGGCAAGACTTGCATTTCGTATAGAAATACTTCAATTAAATTTAAAGCGAGCACTCACACACGCTGTTACAAACTTCTTAAAAGATTTTCTACATTTTTTTAATATTTGGGCAAACTTTAATCACGCAGCACTCAATATTCTTAAGAGAAACGAATGCAAAACGTGATTGGTCTTTAATGGGTTTTCTTATAATTGCAAATACAAATCCTTTTCTCTTTCTAAAGCCTATCAATACACATTAAAGTAAACATTTTTGCATTAAAATTTCAATGACTTCGTCAACACGCGACCTCTGAACAAAACAGAAAACTTCTTCTTTCTTTCGCTTATCTAAGTGCCTAAAGACGCAAAGAAGTTTAAACTAAAGAAAAGTTTCTAACAAAATTCTTCGAATGTGAAAATGAAATTCAATTAATCCATTCATAAGAAAGGGAATTTCAATTCCATGCAACAGCGCCTGTATCCTCATTGCCTTGAAGGCCCGAACATCAAGCATAACTTTTACGATTCATTTCTTTTCTCTTTTTTAATATAAAATCTTATCTTCATTTATAGATATGTTTCACTATTTATTCTGGCTTTTACTAAGCACTTACCACTTAAAGCACTTATCACATTATTGTTCTAAATAAAAATTAAATCAGACTTTGGCTTCGTATTATCTTTCAACATTTAACTTGATTTTGAAAAGTTCGGAAAACGCCTTTATTCCATTTTACCTTTCAGCAACAGCTACATTTTTCATTAAAATAAAAATTTGAAGAATTTTACAGAACCATCTCTTCTCAAATATCTTTACGAAAGCGGAACATTTCTTAGGCTTCAAATAATGTTTGTTAAAAATCACTGGAACCCTTACGCTATCTATAATTGGTTCTCTTCTTTTTTAAGAATTGTTTGGGTTTTCGGCCGCTCTTTTACGTGCGCGTTCTAAAATTCACGTAAGAAGTAATTTTGAGAGAAAACACAAACTTTGTTTTATTGATTTCATAAAGCCTACAGTACAGATTTATGTATGGTATGGCAAGGATATCGAATGAATGGTCTCAAAGGCTTTGCTAGCACACACGAAGTTTGCAACAGTTTTCGAATCAGTTGAACATTTTACAGGTTGTAGAGATCTTTTCAAAATGTCCAATTATTGACCGCGATACAGAATTAATGTCGTCTGGCTCTTAGCAGCGCTAGCCAACTGCTTTATTATTTTATATTGAAGGACGCCCAATGTGTCTAAAATCAATGTAATGGAACAAGTTTCCCCAAATTTTTGACATCAATCGCTTCACAGTTTGCTACACAAGTGACCTAAAATACAAATCTTTCGTGAATTTTAGGGCAAAATATATATTTCATATAGGTCGCCTTCACTTTAACTTAAGAATTTATGCCACTATAACCGCCGGAAAAAAGAACTTTTTTGACAAATTTTTTTTTGAACGGAAACAAAAAGGCAATAGAATATTAAGCATTTAAATGATATTGAAAGAAAAATTATTTTTGAAAAACTTAAAAAAATGATAAAACCGGAAACATGTTCACAACACATCCTTAATGTAAACAGGAAACTGAACATTTTTACAGTAAGGCTGCAAGTAGTTTTCAAAAATCATGTCTCAAGACAAACGCGTTTAAATTTTCAAGTGCACGTATAATGTTGTGTGCAACTATGTGCAAAAGATCAAATTTTTGGACTCTCAAAAATTTTTCCACGCCCACAATAATATCATTCTTGACTATTGAATCGATCATTTAAACTAATAAAAAAAAAAGCAAAGATTTTTCATAAAATTTACAAGGAAACAATATATCTTTGACAAATTTTACTCGGGTTGAAAGTAAAATTCGAAGAATTTAATTATTAAACAGCAAGATTATTTTGTTAACCGATCGAAAATACCCCGCGGATCGCGATAGAAAAAGTTATTTCAGATATATCGGTAAAAATTCAAATGAAAAAAATAAAAATTTGGGGAGTTTTTTTTTTGTGAGCGTTTATCGCATCTCTTAGAGACATATTTTTTAATCACAATAAATTTTGTATTAGTTGGTTTCATTAGTCTGCAGCCCCCGTACCATAAAAATGTCCTTTCTTGTTCAAATATTCTTTATCACTCACTTCCCTCGACGATTTTTTGCACGACAGTACTTCAACTGTCAAAGACAGATCCGCATATTTTACACATCATGTGTTATAATCGCTTTCAGGCTCATATCCATTTTATTTGGAAATGCTCTTAAATGAACATAAATACTTACTAAAGACATCTAGTAGTGCAGAGGAGGACTTAGAAATCAACAGTAAAGGCATTTGGTTGCAAATTCCTAACAGATATTCATTTGACCCAATTTATCCGAATGAGCAGCCGAGTAAGAGCTGCGATTATCAAGTCAGTATTCTCGGGTTTCAGTACACCAGAGTTTGCTTCGCTCGTGGCTGTCGTGAGTGCTCAGTCAGTAAATGTATAACGCTTGCCGATTGGTCACCCACACCCACTAGGCTGCGATGAACAATCTTCCTCCCTCTCTCTTTCCTCTCACTTCTTCCTGACCATCACCGTACTGCACTAATAGGGAGCACCCTTGAGTTATTAGTCACATTCGAAAAAAAAAAATAATAAGCCATTTTGAAGTGTTTTTATGTTTGGAGGAAAGGGGATAATTTTAAGGAAAAAATTTGTTTCAAGAAATGAATTATTATCCTAAATGTTTTAGAAAATCCAAAGTCTTGTATCTAGTGAGTCAATAAGAAATGTTTTTCTTCTTAAAAAATTTGCAGCAATATCGCCCCTTAATCACTTAATCACTGCAAAAGCTTGGGAAAACAAGGCGTTCTTTCTTGATTTCAAGGAATAGGAAAATTTAAAAATAACCGTAAAATTCTTGATGAAGATCATATCCGCAATAGTATCAAAGGTTGAAATATCTGTGTTAAAAAAAAAGGCGCCCTTTTATTTTTCTCAAAAAGCATTTATTTATGCATCAATGTTTATTTTGTCCTCTTCAAAATAAATCTCCTTCGAGATCATAGACGTGTAACAGCGCTTTTTTCCATCCTCGAAGCACTTCCGATTTGGGTTTTTTGCTATGGTCTTCCAAGCTCTTCCATTGATACGGCCGTCAAAACTTCGCCCTTTCATGGGTGTTTTTATTCACACGAAATATAGTTACGATCCTCATATCAGTAGATGATTTAAGGTGAATATATTTCTAAAAGATTTTTTCTTTTTTCTCTTGTTTTTTTTGTTGCTATTGCTATTTTTTGTTGTTATTTGCGTAACATGCGGCATTGGTTTATTTTAAAGCGAAACTTTTATTTCAAATTTTATGTTGTTACTAATTATAAATTTTCTTATTTAACAAAAAGAAAAATTCAACGTCTCTCACAAATAAACAATACGTTTCAATGTATACATTGTAAAAAATGTTTTTAATAAATTCAACAAAAACCATTAACGTTAAGTTATAGTCGCTAAAGAGTGATTTCGAGGAAAAACGGCTAATATAGAAAATATATCATTTCCGATTCGGATCATTTTGCTTTTTAAAGATTTTTATAAGTACAGATATTAAGATTATATAACCTGAGAAATTAAAGATATATAAATAATAACTAAGTAAGAAATTTTGCTCTTGAAAAACTGTCTTTCATGGCCAGAGTTTTTCTGATTTTATTTCTGAGATGTCAATCGTTGTAAGAACGCCGAAATTTGCATTAAAATAAACTCGTAAGTAAATAAATAAGCTTTCAATTTGTACTCAATTAGTAATTTGTAATATTTTTAAAACTGTTTCACTTCTACTATTTCTTCAATTCTTAATATAAAATATTCAGATATAATCTTAATAGATTTTTTTTTTGTCCCGATTAATATATTTTATATTTATATTCCGCTCGATGTGTAATGATGATGATAATGATGGTCGTCTTTATGATGATTTTTAGCCGTTTTTAAGAGAATTAATCGCGATTGGTTTCGTTAATTATTTTCCGAATTTTTATATATTAAAAAAAAAAGTTAAATTTATATATTTTCTTGCGCTTTAAGAAAACAAATTATTTTTAAATTTATGTTGATTTAATTATTTATATTAATAACAAAGTTTTTAGTCAATTTTTAATTAATAAATTTTATCTTATGAATTAGTTATAAACTTTAAGCTAAAGAAACCGTTCGCCTCCTATTATTCCAAATCAAAAAAAAAAAAAACAATCGATCATAAAACAAAAATCGATACAATTGATTATAAGGAAAAAAGTTTTCTTTTAACAAATTTTAAATCGAAAAAAAAAAAAAAAAACAAAAACCATTACATTCACTTCTGTATTCGTTAAAAGACATGATTTTTTTTTCTTATTTTTAATTGAAAACTTTAATAATAATTACAAATATACCAACAAAATAATAAACAAAAATATTTTTGTATATGTTTCATTTTTATATATGGATTACTTTAATTTTTAATTTGAAATTATTTTACCCTTTTTAATATTTAATTTAATATTTCAACTATAACAATTTATTTTTGCAATTCGTATGAAGACTTCACACTTAACTTCCTTACTATACGCAAAACGGGCATTTCAAAATTCTTCTTCTGTCTTCTTCGTACGTCGAAGTATCAAACGGGAATCATTTCATTAATTTAATTATTAAAGAGTACGTAAATCGTATAAAACGTATCATAAAGTCAAAGGCAATTTCTTGGCATTAAATGCATTCAATGTAATGAAAATTGAACGTTTGCTTACTATGGCAATGCCGTTCTCAATAATGTTCAAGTCGATTATAATTGGCTTTTTCGAAAAATCATCTAGTTTTTGCTCAAAGTAAACGATCAAACGACTTTACATAATCATTAACCAATGAATTCGAGAAATTTAGTTAATTTAGTAGTAACAGCGCTACTTATTTTCTTTTGATTTTGATAACAACTACCAGAGATTTGATAACAAATTATTTTATTAATTTGTATTAATTTGTATTTGAAAAATATGTTGCAACATCTTTTCATTTGGTTATCGTTGCTCATTAAGTCAATCGCAATTGTTTCATATCCAAATAAGGCAATGTATGTAAGTATTACTTTCACTTTGGATAATTGCCTGCAAAGTGCTGCCATATCTTGCACAAATATTCTTTATAGTATATATAATACACAATCTAGGCGTTTTGCTTAAATATTGTACAGAAACTGATGATGGATGTTAGAAGCATCTTTTCTTTCATTGCGAATGCAACATTTTTTTTTTTTTATATTTTCAATAATTTTTTATTTCTGTAAGGAGAACGTTTTGAGTTGAGTTTGCTAGACTTGAAATCTCACATATAACCTTATGAAAAATGATTTGCATTTCATTTTGAAAAATTTTCCAGTGAGCACATTATACACATATACGAATGCTTACCAAATTTTAAATATTATTATCAAATATAGATACTTATCCCCTTCATCGAAATATCAAAACGAGAGTCAAAACCTTTGCAATGGCCAAAAAAAAAGCTTCACAAACCCCACAAAGGATATATTAATTCTACAGGGGCGTACTGTTCTTTCCGGTTATTACAACAAGTTTCAACAAGTACGCGCATATCCATTTGACGCATATTTGTCTCCCTTTTTTCCATTGAATGCACATACATACTGATCTAGCAAATAAACTAAAACGAAGATGATTCCTTTTAGTATTAATTGAGACGCGATCGTGTGCCCAGGATTACTAAATTTATTTATTTATTTATGCTGCTGTATTGCTGCTGATGTATGTACATATTCCATAGATGATTTCAAACTTTTTGATAAGCCATGCTCTGTACGACCATCTTTGATCGAGTGTCGATCTTGTCAGGACCACGTTAGAATAAATTGTTTAGTTGACAACATCTGGAAACAAACAATGGAAATTACGGAAAGGCTTGATTCAGCTCAACAAACCATTTCAGACCATATTCCGAAACTAAGATTTTGTTTTATTCGAAAACGAACAGAACTTGCCGGTAGATCTATCGACCATTGTCAAATTTGGAATCCACCTAAGCATGTCCGTCTATTCGTCTGTCCATTTGATCGATTATTTCGGTCGTAAAACCCAATTTTTGAAAATAGAGCAGAGTGGTGAGATGGTAGAGCGACATAAATTGAAAACACCTCTGCTTACTGGGTTTTTTGCTCATTGCTTATGAACTGAGACACGACAATGATTTTGAAGTATATTTTACAAAAATGGTAAAAATTAATCACGCTCATCCAACATTGTAGAGCAAATTAAATTTTTTCTTTAAGTCTTTTTGAGATAAAGATGGTGGATACGTGAAAGACTCGATAACATCGAATAATTTTCTTATATGTTTTGTTGTTTTAGTTCTGTTTCTTTTATTATATAGAGCCCTTATAGTTAAATTCGGACTATAACTTGTTTCAATAAAGATTTGAACACTCATTCAAATCGTTCATTAAATTATGACTGCTAATATCTCTTGAGCCAATGTACGAGATCAAGCAAGAAGTTTTTCACTTTGCCCGAAAGTTAACAAATATTTTTCTATAAATTGTAAACTATTTTTTATTAAAGGTGAACATTAAATAACTGCCGAGAAAAACTCCACGCAAAAATTTAAAAAAAAATATATCACGAAAAAGATTAAGACTTTTTTATTATAATTTTTTTGTTTATTTTTTTTTTTTCAAACAGAGATGAAGAGATTTAGTATTTTAATAATTCATCAGAAAAGATATTGTTTTAACCTAACGGTAACACAAACGTTGACATTGTCTTGGCACAGGTGTATAGATCGAAAAAAACTGTAGATTATGAAGAAGGTGTTAAGGTGATATAAAAATACATTTTGCCACCCTCTACTATACAGAAGAAGCTATGTTCATAATTTACCGACCGGCGGCTCGTCTGTAGATCCTCCTTGGTGCTGCCTCTATTTTGGTTAAAAGTGCCGCACGTAATATCTTCGCTTTTCTTATGCTCAGATAAAATTGCTTACAGAACAAAGTAACTAGTTATGGCTCAATACTTAATAATAAATAACTATTTGTAACTATGACAACAGACTGTGGTATGTAATCGTCGGCGATAAAAAAGGCACTATTAATAGGTTGTAATCGATCAGTTTCCCTGATCAATCCCAGAAAATATAGGCGCAAGTGTGCATTGGAACACTAGAAAGTAAATATATTCGCCTACAGGCGGGCAACAAAAAGTAAAACGAATTTACCATGTCTATGTGTCTCTCAACTCGTCATAATGACGAAAATAAAGAACTATTCCTTCACTTATCACTTGCATCAGGGTAAGCGAGAAAGTTCACAAATTGGTTTAAGGTTTCTTGGACCTCTGGTTAGTAGCGGAAGAAAAAAAAACACTTATGGCGTCAAATTGTGATGCATTTTTCCCTTTTAAACCCTTTTTACCAAGTTAAAAAATTAGGTCACAATTTTCGTTCGGTTCGTGCATTAATGTGACAAAGTACGTATGTATAGGCTTTAGTTCTCAGAATTACCCAAAAAGCTTTACTTTGCATACAAAATTTAACTTGAAATATTTGTAAATATCGACATTAATATACGTTCAATATAAGCCGTGCGAATCTATTGTCAATCTACCTTCCATTCCTACATGTGCAATATCGATATAAGGAAACTTATGTAATCGACCGCAGCCTCTGGCTGATCCACTCGAAATTTATTTAGCCATAGTCTCTTACCCGTCTATGTAACTATTTAAATTTTCATTGAGAGAGAGAGAGGGAGAGAGAGAGACTATAATGTTTATATCTATATATATGTATATACATATATTGGTTTTAAACGATATGCCGTATACAAGTAAATTGTCGATATTTGTTTTGATAAACTTCAAATTTACTGAAAAGATACGTGTTAGAAAATTTAATAAACGAAGTAGCGATCATCATTGTGTGTGGGCTTTTTGCCGTTTACCGGGCAGCTTACGGACAACGCCGCGATAGAGTCTTCCGGTTTCAAGGCGAAATATTTATCGTTTAAATATGATTGCGTCGATTTGAATGTGAAGAGACCAGATCTGGAGAATACCGTGGCGTGCAATAAAACTAACATCCTAAGTTGAAAATGACTTCTTGGATTGCTTTCAATGAAGACGTACGGACATATGCGAATTTTCATCGCTTTCAAAACTGAAACTTTCTCGAAATCTCGTTAATTACTTTCTACCGATTTCATAACTTAGTGCATTTTCACTCCAAGCCAACTATATCGTTTCCGTAGCTGACACATTGAATAAAAGTTGAATGACAACAACTGAAACTTGTATCGTACAAACATCAATATCATCTCCACGTGAAATTTCAGAAAAATTTCAATGTAGAGAATTTATTTGTAGACCTACCATATATATGTTTATATCACACATTTTATTTTAAAGTGATATAAATAACGTAACATAACACATGTAAGGTATTATAATCAAATAGGATTTATATAATTTATGTAATCTTTACTGATGGTAGTGATTACTTTTTTTAAAACAAAGAAAAGCCTTTAAGGAATTTGTGTGTAGTATATTTATTTGATTGAAATGTGTGTATGTTTGTGTGTGTGTATGTATATGCGTGCGTGTGTGTGTATGTATGTTTTTTTTTATGCTCAGCGAGGTAAAAAATCTTCAAAAGATACTGCTGGTTCTTAGTAGCAGCATGCACGATTCGCCATCCATGGCGCTTACGTACTAAAAACTACCCCCAAAACGCTTCTTCGACCACTCTCCCCCGCGGAACCGCCGTTAGGTATTACTTCGCGGAGGGTGGTTGTCGTCAGCACCCTTCCTATGGTGGGACAACAGTGGCATACACTATTGGCTTGCACTCCCTCTGCTCTCCACCCGCTGTCTTTCAAGCCGCCGTAGTTCTTTGAGCACTCTGCTTACAAAGTCGCCTACGGTGCTCCAGGCCTCTTTGCTGGCAGTTAACCCCTCCGATATTTCACTCGGTTCTTTTTGGGGTCTGCCATTCTCGAACCTTTTGTAACGAAGTATGCTCTCTCTCTTTTGTATGCTCTGCATCTTCGTTCATTTCCGAGCATGCCGTTGTTCTTTCCTCTTCGCGACTGCCAAATCCGCATCGACGGTAGCCGCTCTTCTTTTTTCGTCGCATCTTGAGAGGGGGCGTTGATGCGGCGACTTTCATGGATGCGTCTTATTTCGTCCACTAAGATATCGATTGGCATGGCGCTAGCAGTCACAAGGGTAGCATCGTCCAACACTGTCCGGAGTCCGCATATCTGCCTCAGCGCACTAAGACAATATATTGCTGCCAACTTTCGGTACACTGCCTTCACTGTGAGTGCACCGGCCTAAACTAGGCTTCCGTACATTATAACCGAAGTTATTACCGTGGCTGTTACTTTTCGATTAATGAATTTCGGGCCTCCAATATTTGGCATAATCCTTGCTAACGACGCCTGGATGCCGGTAGTTTTCTCAGCCGCGTACTCAACGGGGTGCTTAAAGTTGAGTCGATGGTCGAACATAACTCCGAGGTATTTCAGAGCAGGAGATCACTGCACCGTTTGTTGCACGACTCGCATGCAGCGTGTTTCCACGCGCTTCCGGCTGCGTATTAGCACCGCCTCAGTTTTATGCTCTGCTAGCCCTAGCCCTATCTCTTCTAGCTACGCCTTCACTTTAACGATAGCCTCGTTAGCCTTCGTTTCTACTTGCGCAACACACTTTGCGACCCCTACGACTACTATATCATTGGCAAAGCCGATAATCGTTGCATCGGCAGGAAGATTAATCGCGAAAACACCGTTGTACATTATGTTCCATAAGAGAGGACCAAGAACTGATCCCTGTGGGACACCCGCCGTTATCTTATGCCACTCTTTTCCATTGTCGCTATCATGCACTAGCGTGCAGTTCGAAAGGTAGCTTGTTATTAACTCAAGTGTATACCTTGGAACCTCCATTCTTATGAGGGCCTTACGGATGATCCCCCAGTCCGCCGAATTAAAGGCGCTTTTCACGTCTAGCATAATGACGGCGCAGTACTTTTTATCACCGCCGCTCCGCCGGTCTCCGGCTATAGCGTCTGACGCAATCGTAGGTTTGCCGAAGTAGGTCATGAGCTGCCTCGCCATGATTGAGATTAATTTGCATTATTGTCATTTCCGTCTTCTAACAGCTAAAGCACGTTTGAATATCGGGCAAATGTTGCTCCCCGCCATATGTTTAGCGTCCGCATTTGGCGTGCCTTTACAGAAAAAACACAGAAAATCTTTGGAGCACTCTTTTGCGATGTGCCCATCTTCTCCACGCTTGAATTCCAGGTAGCGGTAACATTTCACCAATGTTCTGTGCTCCCTTAGTCGGCACACCACCCAGCCTACTCTTAGTTTGCTACCAGTGAGCAGCTTGTTGGCTTCTTCTTGCGGCAGGCTGATTATTGCCATTTGCGTGCCGCCGTAGGCCTCTCTCAGGCTAACTACTTCTGCGTTTGTCACCCCATATTGGTTCGTTATGGCTTCGCATCCTCCTTTGAAGTGATTTCGTCTATGTCCCTGCACTCGATTGTACCATGTTGTTTTAGGCTTCTAACTGCCGCTTGGTCACCTAGTAGGGAGTTCATTGCTTTCATCAGTTCGTCCGTTTTTCTCCGTTTTTATTCAGTTGTAGCAGCAGGTCGCTTTTCTGCGTTCTTCTGATTTTGTGGACCGCTTCGCCTAACTGTTTCAGCTTGGGCTCGCCGTTAACCCTGCGTAACATTTCTGCGTAGAAGAGTTTGCCGATCGCAGCAATAACGATGGCGTCCGGCTTTGCTCTAGGGACTTGCGGTGTGCGGTCATTCTTCTTCTTCCTGGCCGTCACTTGTTGCTGGTCCTTGTCGTTAGCCGTTAGCCTGCAAGGCCGCCTTGGACGTGCTGGCCACGTTGCGACGCTTGGCAATTTGTATAACATCGAGCTGCCTTCTCTTCGCGGAGCTTGTTTTCGGATCGGCCTTCGGAGCATCTTTCCTCTCCGCCGCTCTTAGATTAGAGGGAGGGGTCGTTGGAGAGGCTTTTTTGACCTTGTCAACCTTGTCTTTCTGTTCGACCGTCGCCTGGTCTCTTAGCAGCACGCACTGCTCATACGCCATTCTGATGCCATCAATGGCATCTCTCATGCCTCGGTGAATGGACCGCCTTTGCCGTCCTCAAGCATTTCTCCCAGTGCTTCTAAATGGTCACCCAGCCTTACAAAGGGTGGCGTTTCTCCCGTGTCTGTCGTGGATACTCTACTTAGTTTTGTAGGCGACCGCGGAGGCTGGGCTTGGCCGGTGACCGGCGATCGTAGTATTCTGCTACTCACCTTGAACGGGTTCCTGTCGCTGAGATTGCTGACGTGAACCCTGCTGTCTGCTTTTTTTGTCGAGCCGGCAGACGCCGGTGTTGTTGTTTTAGTTTTATTAGCGTTTATGTTCATTCTATATGGACCCCAACTGCGTAGCCACTATCCGGTTCCGCTGGTGTAGTTGCTGTTAAGACCCCATGGTTATCTTTGCAAGCAGTGAGGCCATGCAGTGGGTTGATGGTAGCTCTTATGAGACTAGCGTTCAGTGCCAGGTCCAGCATTAGCCAGGAGTTCTTATCAACTGGGCCTACACCCACCAACTTAACGGTGCGGCCTAGAACGTACTTCCCAGATTTGCAATAATTTTAACGGGGCGGGGGCGGTGCCATTATAAACGCGAAAGCCATTTCGGCTGGATGCCACTTCAACCTACTCAGGTAACGAAATACTGCCACCACCAGCTCGAAATCCTCAATTCAAGTACGTATTCCGGTATGCCATAATCAAGACCTTACCGTACTCGGTCTTGACGGCTATCCATAGGGTTCGTAGAGCTGGCCCCCTTGATGACACCCCCATACTAAGAGCGGAAAGGACCTATTCACAGGACGGCGCTTACTCGTTCTGTCAGCGAGAATTCGCAGGGTTATGCGGCCTTTTCAGCCGTCCCTCCTCCTCTGTCGCTCTTGGTCGATGACTGCTTATTGGTTATTCGCAGCTAGCCTACAGCCTTGGGTACATGCAGGCCGATCACAATCCGCCACCTGTGACCCCTACAGTAGCCTAAGCTTAGCCCTGTGGGAGTGTGTGTGTGTGTGTATGTATATATGTATGTATGTATGTATGTATGTATGTATGTATGTATGTATGTATGTATGTATGTATGTATGTATGTATGTATGTATGTATGTATGTATGTATGTATGTATGTATGTATGTATGTATGTATGTATGTATGCGTTTGTTTGTGTTTGTGTGTGTGTAAATTTATTTCATAAAATATACGCGTATTTCATTTAATTAAATAGGATTGTGTGTCTCTCCGTGGCCTTTGGCATTGTAATGATTGGTAAAAGTGTAAAACTGGGGTCACTTTTTCATTTTAAAAAAATACGATCAACCCGTGAAAACTAAAATGAATTCGGAAAAATAAGCGAAAATTTACCATATTTCCATTGATGGTTTTCCAACGTACTAATCTGGAATTTAACAGAAATGTTTGCCTGTATGTGAAAATATTTGCATATTTGCATATACACATATATACCCTGAGTTGTACCCATTCCTATTGTTGGAACTATTGACATGGTGGTTTGGAATCATTTTCACATACAAGCAAGTATTTCTAATCTGAAGATATATATGAAATACCTGTACATACGCTTACCCAACGGGTAGATGTGAGATGTAATGTTCCTTACATATTTCATAAGCCCGATTCCTTAAAGCCCGATATTCTTCCAAATTAATTCTTGCTCTCAACGGTTATATACAAGGTTTTTCAACAAGAATAATACAATTTCTTTTTTTAAACAAGTAAGAAAATTATAGTCAAGCAACACCGATTATTAGATACCCTACTCCACTTCGTCTAGTGCAATTATTCACTCGTTTTGATTATAACAACAAAAATTACACAATTATTTTCCGGCAATGGCATACTTTCCATGGAAGCTAGCATATTGGAGGATGATTGAAGCATCATATGACACGATCCAAATCCAAATTGTGTATACTTAATTTACTTTCTAAAAATGTTATTATTTTTCGTTTTTCATCATAAAAAACCCGAAAATTAGACTTTCTCTCCATATAAGTGTTTGCTTTGCATTATCACCCCTATATTGGGGTCTAAAACATAAATCTATGTGGTCCAAATTCCCTACCTGTAATTTTCTTGCTAAATTGCAACTATGGAGCAAGTTTCATCACACAATATTAAAAGTTGAATCTTTTTCTGAAGGGCGTCCGATTCATGAGAAATCTTATATGGAGTGGATTCCAAAAAATAGACCCAAGCGGCTCAAATTTGGTCCAATTAATTTTTATGTCAACTTACTATCAATTTACGATTTTCACCATGAAATATTAAAAATTAGATCGTATTTCCGTATAAAGATGTAGCTCTCGCAGGGACGGTTATGCGAGAGGGGGACCAAAAAACAGCCCTAGCCGAATGAAATTTTTCATACCAATTTCGAATGTCAAAATACTGATATCTCAAAAGCCACGCCCTGTAGATTGAATATAAGAAAAGAAGCAGCCGAACGGACAGATGGGCAAATAAACTTAGATTGATTTAGAATCGAACGAAAAAGTTTGTATAGCGAAAATTCTATAACAGACTATTGTCAGTATATGTAAGAATACGATGTGTTATACCCTACGCCACTTGCTGTATAAGGGGATATTAAGTTCGTGGGAATATATGCAACATCCACACCCACGTTTTATTATGCTGAAGTTTGTCTGTCCATCCATCCACCTGTCCGCCACGTTTGCTTGAGATCAATCTGCAGATCGCAATTTTTTTAGATATTTTAACAAAATTTGATACAAACAAATGCGAAAATTTTCTCGAAAAACTCCTGAGGCTCTTTATCCTAAAAAATATATAGAAAGTCAATCCCATAAATAATAATATGTATTTTTGATACTATTTTAATATTCAGCCATGTCCTCCGCTCCTGCAAAAACAAAATATGGCGCAAAAGCAATTAAAATTTAGTAAAACAAGAACCAATCTTAGGCATATTTTGTATATTCTCGGTGTATGTCCACAGATCCCATTTGAAAAAAGCGTGCGTTTCTCCAAGTAAGCTAAGTGAATGACTAACAATGAAAGAACAAACGAATTTAAAACAATTCTTGTCAAATTCTTGCATCACACGACAAGTATAGATTTAAAATTTTGTGAAAATATCTACCAGTTATCTAGAAATTTGGAGCAAACAAATTATCGTTCCATCGTCTTCTATACCGCAATAAATACAAAACACTCTCAGATTTCTTTTTTCAATTTGCTTGAGGTGATGGATATTCTTACTACTCATACATGTATATATGATACTTGATTGAGACGATAAATATGAAAAACTTACTCTCCAAAAGTAAAACCAATAGGAACCTTAATCAACTATATTTTTCTTAATTCCTTTGAAAAAACAAAAACAATGTTTAGTTTATGCGTGCGGCAGACAGATAAGTATACGCTGAAATGTATACTGCACTAAAATACAACCGTTCACGTATCATTTAATTTTTCTTATATAAAAAGTTTTATTTGCAAAATCCTTTCCAAACCGATTACAATGCATTTCTCATTCAAGCGATGGCCAAAATTTATTTTAAAAAAAAAGAGATCCAATATTTAATTGAAAAGTAAAAAAAGAGAATGAGAGTGCTCGCGAATGCTCATAAATAATTAATGTTTAATTAATGTAAAAAAGAAAAAAAAGTAAACACGTAATACTCAAACAAATATTAAAACAAACAAAGTAAATAAAAGCATTTTTCATATGATGTTAATTATAGCCAACCTAAAAAGCATTATTATGGTATATGCATACATGCACGTGTATGTTCAGACATTACGTATATATGTTCAATATATTCTACTTTGTATACCATTGATAAAAACATAAAAGAAAAAAAAAAAACAAAAACAAATTAAAGAAAATTTATTGCAAAACACAAGAGATCTTCCTTTTTATAATTATTTATTATATGGTTTTTATACTTATCACTGGCGGAAGGGGGCCGGGGGAGGGGGCAGGGGAGAGGCACATATAACATAGCCCACGAGCCATATCTGTTTGTCCGTCCGTTCATCTGCCTGGTAAATGATAAACTTTGATATATATACACATTCTTAGTCGCTGGCCATCCTAGACAGCCCGTTAGACGACTAACTATTTAAACTGACAATTCAATGCTAAGACATGGCACAAACCAGTCGATCCAGTCGATCAAAATTGATTTTATGATGAACAAAGTTAGTTAACGAAAGGGGTGGTGAATATCAACGATACGCCTAAAGGTGTATATGAATTTCTCAATTATTTGATTACTATATTTCCTTGTTTTTATTGTATCTTGTTTTAAACAATCCTTTATATAATTTATAAATTACACACACATATAAATATCGTATTTTATGTATATACGTAAGTATTAAGCTTTTTTAGAATGTTTTCATAATAACGACGAAGGAAAAAAAGGAAAGAAAAAGTAAATTGAAAAGAACTTTGATTGTATTACAGAAAACCAAGAAAGAAAAAAAATAAATAATAATAATAATAATAATAACACTAAGGATAAAAATTAATTGGCATTAACCAAACCAAAAGTAATCAGGTCTTTCAATAATTGACTTAAAAGCAAAGGAAACAGTTTCATATAGTTATGTATTAATTATAATAATAATTATAATAAAAGCAACAACAAAAACAACAACAATAGCAATTGAAATGCAAAAACAGAGAATTTCTTTCTTTTTACACAAACAACAAAATGAATAACTTTTTTTAATACTATTCTAAGTATTCTATGCGAGCGACACAACTGCATATAAAATGATATGAAAAAACAGTGAAAATATATAGAAAACAGGAGAAAAAAGAAAACAAAAAGATTAAATACATTTTTACCATACTTGAAAACAAAAATTTAAAAAAGAGGAAAAAACAAAAGAAAACTATATAAATGCAAAAAGAGTAAACAAAGTTCATCATGAAATAAAATTAAAAAAATATGAAAAAAATATTTAATTGGAACCAGACTCGTCTTGGGGCGGTGGTCTTTTATAACCAATTATTTAAGAAAATTTTACAAAAATTACTCAGTTTATTATTATTAATTAACGAAGCGAGAATAAAGAGATCAGTACTATCCCTGCAAAGAAGAACTTTCCACTTTTTTTTTGAAGATTACTCACAAGTTTGATTTCTGACTACAATGGACGTATTTTTAATCAAGTCTCGCTTTACTATCAATTTCCAAAAATTAATGCGAAAATTACATGCACATTGATTCTGGTCATTGATACCGACCGCCTCAGGCTTACATAATAAATTATGTGAGCCGTTTCATTCGTTGATGCATCAGTTGTGCAATCAAGATATTGAACTTATAAATGACTCTGGTAAATAATTATGTTAAGTTTCAAATAGGTTTTCAATTACAGCTTGAGTCAGTTCCCTTTGTACGCCGGCGGATTCTCAAAAACCTTTTATCAATGAAATATGTATGTATACCTTATGGGAGCATGAGCTTATTTTCCGCATTTACTCTTTCTTAATTTCGAGATTTTCAGAACTCTAACTGTAGTATAAAGGACAATTTAAAGTGAGCAGAGAATTCCTACCATTTAGGAGGCGCCGTCACTTCTGGGATACCAACATTGGTAAACGGATATGGACAATTTTTTCCCCTCTGGACAAGACTAGGTCCATCATCATCCTCATTTCTGAACGCTCACACGGTACCATATAACTCCCCGTAGTGCCGTTCTCAGCAGTCAGGAAGTAGAGAGTCTGCACGCAGACATTGCTGCTCACAATGCCTGTGGTTCGCAATATTTCAGGTTATAATGCTTTATCCACAGTTCCTCTTCAAAGGTTTTCCACGTGCAAAGAGTAATATTGCCAGAACATTGCTATACTTTCAGCCCTCTTCCATTGACCGAGTCTTAGAATCTGTACGTTTTTATATAGTAGTGCAACGATAAAGGAAGTTGTCTTGCAGACCGGTTTCAGACCAATGCAGTCGTTGGTTTCTCTATGTAGAGAAAAAACAAAGTAACATACGTTTTGATCGAGAAACGAGAGACGTCATTACGACCACTTTTATGGTTTAAGATCGTCAGCTAAGCGGCGTAAGCTATCCGGCTGAAACTCGATGATGTCTAAGTTTTTTTTACTTTGCCTAGGAGTTAAGCAGATGTGTGCAAGACGAAGAATAACTTAGAAAGGATCAAAAATTTATTATACCAATTATCTCAAAATGATTTTCTAATTCGTCATAAACCTGCCTGTCTGTCGAATGCGTTGCTAGGTATTTTTGCGTTTAACCTACAGCCCGCTGTTCTCAAGATATCTTGATAAAATTTTGTACACTGCCATGTTTTGGACCAAAGTCGAAAAATGACTTCATCCGCACCATTTTTATAATAACTCCCCAAATAACGACCTGCTTCAAGGAGTCATTATATGAAAACATTTAAAAAAGTACATATAAATAAAATGGCCTCCATTTTTTGCACCTCGCACGGTATAAAGGTTGTTCTAAAAAATAAACCCTTATATGGCAGCAAAATCCAATTTTTATTATTTTATGAAGCGAATTTGTACAGATTATAAATCTGATCATTTGATACATCAGCTGCATATCATTGATCTGTATTTCTAACTTCTTCCTATGCAAAGGCTCTCTTGAGACGTTAGCCAACAAGGTATGGTTTTTGATATTTTGATGAGAGCAGCTGCCAGAATTTTAGTAGGCGAAGGTTTATAAGATATTGGCTTGATAATTGCTATTGTCCCATTAGTCCTTTACCAGTGATTCCTCTCGTACTACACAGTAACGCTGTCACAACAACAACAACATTTTGTATCTGGCTCCGTTGGCCTGGCGTCTGCTGTTAGTTGACGGTTTTTTTAACACACCATCATTTGAATTAGAAAACGTTAGTTTAGAATTTGATTAAATTTAAAGGTAAGCGAAATCCTTTCACAAACCTAAAGGCCTAAAATTCCTCAGAAGATAAAAAAAGTTCTTTTTTATATCAGTAATTGATCTAAAATTTGACCAAATTGTTATTAGGTTAGAAGAGCCTATGTCGCTCATGCCCACAATTACCAAAAAGATATGCGTTTTTCCTTTATTAATGAAAGGTCTCGAAGACAAATCGTAAATCGGGCAAAAAATAGTGACTTGAGTTAAACAAAGAGTGAGAGAGAGAACTGCGTATGATTTTTTCTTTCCCCAAGAAGCTTGTCCTTTAGTCGTATATGTAATGCTCATGACTTTCAAAAAGGTACTTCGATTGCAAACCGTATATGCCGTATATGCACTTTGACTGACAACGCGTGTGTGAACCAAAGCCTATTTTTGTATAATTTGCAAAATTATTTAAAGAAAACAAATTTTATATGAAACAAAGAAGAAAGTTTTTTATTATGATTTCCATTTTGATTGTTTGTTTCCCTTTTATGGTTTTCATGTAAGTTAGAAGAAAATTAAAAATTAATCGATATGCATAAATACAAGGTAATAAATAAAACAGAAATTATCAAAAAAACAAATAAATAAATAAATAAATAAATAATAAGTAAATGAATATAGAATTTAAGATGAAAGCAAAGAAAAGTGAAAGATATAAAGACAAAGAAAATTCAGAAATTCAATAAATATTATTTAACACCTACAAGAACAAATTTTCGTTGTTTGTTTTTCCGTCTTATTTTTTTTTTTTTCTCAGAGACTTTACAAGTGTAAGATAAATTCTAATATAATATTAGTGTTGTCGAATAAATAGAATTGAAGTTCCATTCCATTATTTAAAAAAATTATCAACAAAAAATCAACTTGTCGTCGGCCATGATTTCCAGTTCTATCTGTCTCTTTTGCTATATATACTTTCAAGTACTTTCGGTTAAAAGGACTAAACAACATAACTAAACTAAACTAAAGGAAAAACAAGTAAGAACATTATAGCCGAAGAAGATACACTACACCATTTCGCCGACAATACAATATATTTAGTCTTTCGGTCAAAGCACGTCAATACACGAGCAAACGAATAAATAGACAATAAGGAATGAATCGATTCCGCTATTGACGCTAGTCAAGAGTAAATATACTTTAAGGCGTCGACAGTGTGGCGGTGTGAATTTCTAGCCGTACGTACGAGAAATTAGCGATTCTAATATGCATCCCTTGTAATGAATATAAGAATAAAAAATTATCGTTACCCCTGCTTTTAGAAACATTTAATACCATCTTCTCTGTATGAAATGTATGTTTATTGTATTAATAATACGAAATTTTGATATTAATTACATTTTTCATAAGAAATAGTTCATATAATATGTGTATTTATTTATTTGAAGTAATGTAAAACGTATGTGTCAACATAATATCACTTACAAAATAGCCATTTCTCCCGTAGCCGTAATTGCAAAAATCAATGCGTAGTCAGTTATTTTTAACTCGGTTTCAAAGCAAACGCAAAATTTTGCTGCAATAATGTCCAATTTATTTATATTTAATATTTTATTAATAGCTAGTGCTTGTGAGTGAAATTGAAAATATTTACAAAATTATATATTAATTTTACTTGACATTATTTATGTTCGAATTTACAGTCTTGCAGTCTTGTTTAACGCTAAATATTACGAAACGTGAGGATTGGTACGCTGAGCCACCAAAAAATAAACCAAAATTGATTATCAGTCCTGCAGAATTTGTAATCATACATCACACCGAATATCCGTTAAGCTGTCATTTTGAAACGAATTGCTTAAGAATAATCAAAAGCCTGCAAAAGCATCATATGTACAAAGAGAGCTATGATGATATCGGTTACAATTTTCTTATTGCCTTCGATGGTCATATCTATGAGGGACGTGGTTGGGGTGTGCAAGCACAGCATCCTTCTGCTTATAAGTTCAACAGTATTGGCATTGCATGTCTAGGAAATTTTGATGGTAAATTTTTTTTTAAAATTTTTTTTCGTAATTTTGATGGATGGAAGTGTTCATTTTAATAAACGATACCATCTACTAAATCTTCTAGAAGATAAACCCGATGCTGTCATGCTACAAAATATTGAAAATCTAATCGATGAAGCTATAGTCGAGGGTTATCTTCAATCCGATTACATTCTACTCGGTCACCGTCAAATTAAAACCACATCTTGTCCCGGTGAAAATTTATACAACGTAATTAAAACCTGGTCCAATTGGTTCGATATTAGGCCATAGCATAATTATAAAAATTATGCGCTCAAATAGTCTCAAAACTGTTTTATAATAAATAATAATAAAAATTAAATTATTTTTATTTGTCTCCACATACACACCAAAAACACCAAATGTTTGTTGAATTACAAACAACTATAACTGACCATCATACAGCTTCGATAAGAAAAGTGGAGGCAGAAAACATAGCAGATCTCTCTTTCGCCTAAAGCAAGTTGGATCGAGATATACATAGAGAAAAAGAGACTAATTATAATTGTGTAGGTTCGCTGTTTTATTATCTAAAGCAGAACTGCAACATTTTTCCAGTGTAAAAAAAATTTTAAATTTTGCAACGCGCGGTTTGCTCTCTATTTTGTCGGATTAACGTAATAATGTACAAAGCAAACTTTAGGGCTTCACCGATTTGCATTGCTATGGGTTCGGGCACATTTACTAAGTCTAATACAATTCATGTGACTGACAATCTATTATGGTCACCATATCAACTTGCACAAACAAAAAAAGATATACAATTTTACCCGTATTACTTAGTGCATCACGTTTCAAACAGCTAGAACATAATAAGTTGGAGAGAAAGTTCTGTCGTATTTTAAATAGGCAGGTCCAGTGTACTACGAGTTGCTGAAACAGGGAAAAACCATTAACGCGGGTCTGTACTGCAATCAGTTAGATAAATTGAATGCAGCTATCAAAGAGAAAAGGCCTGCATTAACGTGTAGAAAAGGAATAGTGTTCCACCACGATAATGCTCGACCGCATACTGCAGTGGTGACACAACAAAAACTGAATGCGTTAGGATGGGAAGTACTTAGTCACCCACCGTATTCACCTGACATTGCACCTTCTGATTATTACCTGTTCAGATCTCTGCAAGATTATCTAACAGGAGAGAAATTCAAGTCTTTTGAAAGTGTTTCTAAGTCAGTCGCTGACTATTTTAACTCCAAGGACGAGAACTTCTACAAAAGAGGAATTCACAGGTTACCTGAAAGATAGCAACAGGTTGTAACAAATAACGGACCATATATAATTGATCAACACGACATTGACTGACATGTATTTTTGTAACTGTACTCCAATCCATCCAATCTATTAATAATATATATATATAGATGTACTATAAACTTCCTTCGGTAGACAATTCACAATTAAATAGGAAATCATAGAATTTAATGCTTCAATAAAACATTCCATCCTTCGCACTATTAAGTAAAAATAACTTTGTTTTTCTCAAAAATCAAATTAGAAATATTTATTTTTTCAATTTTACGATATAAAAATGTTCAGATTTTTTATTTTATTAGTTTTATGATAGTAATGTGTGCATATATATATATATATATATATATATATATATATATATATCCATACCCATATATATATATATAGAGTTAGTAAAGATATCAGTTTTTTTAACGAATAAAAATATCTCAAAATTCAAATTCTACACAATTATTTTTCATTTATAAGCAAGAAAATTAAAAAGAATTACAATTGTGTGTGTTACCTAACGCTGTCACAGATGTAGAATGTATACGTTTCACGTCAGACCTGCCGTTTAGTTTGAACTAAATTCGCTGAATCTTACAGAACACGCAATATTGAAGAAACGATAATCCTTCTTATGTAAGTTACCAGTAACTCTTAACAATTCGTAAACCATATGCAATGATGTGTTTCCCCCTCTTACCCTCGCCCGCGCATTCGTTATTCGTCTTCGTTAAGCTTTTTAGTTTCTGAAGACGACAAATGAGCGCTAACCTATACGTGCTTCCATTGAATTGCATGTTTGCTTCCATGGCATTAGTCTAAAACCTTAAATTACACCGTTACAAAGATGTAGTATACCAGCACCCGGTAGTATGTGCCTCGCTACAAACATTATTTCGATAGTATCCTAGACAGTTGTCGTTTCTCCGCTGGTATCCCACAGGATCGTTAATTCGCTGACGTCCTACATTGTAATCGACACGGAAACTCCCACACAATCATCGATATTTTGATTCCCTCACCGCCGTTAATACTTAGTATCCCACGCCGCAGTCAGAACTTAGTATCCCACGCCGCAGTCAGAACTTGGAATCCCACGCCGCAGTCAGCACTTGGAATCCCACGCCGCAGTCAGCACTTGGAGTCCCACGCCGCAGTCAGCACTTGGAGTCCCACGCCGCAGTCAGCACTTGGAGTCCCACGCCGCAGTCAGAACTTGGAATCCCACGCCGCAGTCAGCACTTGGAATCCCTCGCCGCAGTCAGCACTTGGAATCCCACGCCGCAGTCAGCACTTGGAGTCCCACGCCGCGGTCAGCACTCAGAATCCCACGCCGCTATCGATAACCCCAAAACCATGATCTTGAACTGTTTTTAATTCTGAATCAGATATTCTTCCCGAAAGAGTAGCAACATTGAACATTGTGCGAGTCGTAGATTAAGAGCTTCCATAGGTACGAAAACTTTAAATTTCTTATGAAAACGAAGAAAACATAACCTTTTCTGTCTGTTTCCGGTATATGTGACCAAAAAATATTGCAGGGCAAGCCAAGCATAATATGCATGAACAAAACTACAACTTTCATCCTTCACGACAGGCAACTTCCTACAGGAACACAAGGCAAGGCAAAGCAGGGCAAGACAATACAATATTTCTAAGCTTGAAGATAAGAGTTAGTTTTAATGTATTGGAGTACTGGGCAGAAGACAAAGTTTCCTCTATAGCATATACATTCATATGGACTCGCACAGTAACGACAAATTATGATGATTGTGCACGAAAGCGAAGTCTTTCTCATCGTATGGCACACGATAGCATTGTTATTATATTGAGAAAGTTCTCCTTAACTTGAACATCAAACGTTACTGAAGGAAGTGCTTGGCGATATTTAAACACAGGATGATTATTAGGCATTACGAACAGGAAATCGATTCTCAAAACGCTACAGCAATCTCTTCGATGACTTTCGTTTTTTATGATGGATGCGTTAGAGTTAGTTTTAATCTTTCTTTAAGTTTGTCGTTGGATGTAATTGAAATCTAAAAAGGTCCCCAAGAAGAAAGAGACGTTTGCACTACAGTTTTCAACGTTTAAATGGTAGCGCAACGGGCTTATTTGATTGGAACTGTTGTCTACAACCGCAACATGTCCTCATTTTTCTTTAAGTAGACTTTTGCTCTTGAAGTTATAGGTTTTTGCGCATCCACTGTGTAAATTGAAATACTACATGTAAATAGGAAGATCTCTCCCGGAGAGGACAAAGATGAACAAATCAATTTTTCACTCGTGTGTAAATCATTAAGCAGTTCATTACAGACCAAAGATGAACCGTTGTTCTGAACCGCTGTGTAATGTGCGAATGACTATTGGTTGATGGCATAAACTTTTCACGATTGTTTGATTTTAATGGAACTAAATTCTGATGGCAGCCACGTTTTGAATAAGTGACTTGCGGAAAATAAGAACTTTGGCTATTCATGTCAATTTATCTTTCTTAATGTTGTAGCAGATATGACTTTGTTCTGGATGGATGATGATAAGTAATATACATGTTTTCAGTTTTGAGAGAAAACGGATTTGCAATTTTTTGTTGACATTCCCCCGTTTCGCTTAGCTGGTTGTTTTGAAAGACTTTTCACAGACGAGTATGAACAAACTTCTTTTTCACTCTCTTTCTCAAAAGGATATTTCTGCACTGCAACTGCTGTCTAAGAAAGTCGAATTATGTCGGTCTGGTTCATGCTAAATACCAGTTGCTGTCCAACATAGTTGCCTCCTAGGTCCGATCACGGCCACAACAGTTTCCTCAAACGTCCATGATACACGACAATGTTTTGTTGATGTTGCTGTTGTTGTAGCTGTTGTTATTGTTATCGTTGTGTGCAATCAATTCAAATGATTTTGTTAAAATTTAACAAAATTAATTTAAATAAAATATTACATTGCAACAGTGGTTAAATCTAGTTAAAGAAATTATTTACAAATTTCGAATTCTCTTTTTTTTTTTCAAATTACAATTGAAGGTTTCTTTCGAAAAAAATTAATAAACTATTTAAAAGATAGCTGTTGCTTTACAAGTGGAATTTTTTTCAAAAATTTTACATGGTTTGAAATACTAACTTAAAAACTGTTCATGTAAAATGTGTTCTTTTGCGTTTTTAAAATTAGTGTTCTACTTAAGAAAAACGACATTTCTTGAGATAATAAACAAAAATCAAAATGAATAAAATTTTTGCTTGTTGAACAGTGGTGTTAATGCTGCTGATGCTGTATCGTATGGATTCCCTTTAACGATATCGATGAGACACACTCAAAATACCTTCAAAAACTGATTTAAAATATCAAAACCATAATATCTTTCGATCAAAAATCGCTCAAGTTACAATATTAAAAGTCATTTGAATATTCTGGCAAGTTATCAAGTGATTGGTTATGGTCTCCTGTAAAAGCATCATTAGTGTGGGAAAAGGTATTTAACTAATTAACCTGTTTATGTAAAGTGAAAGGAATGCCTTTGTAGCACATTTCGAATCGATCAACCTACAAGGCGTTATATTCGCGCAGTAGTCCGTTCGTAAAACCCATTTTTGCTCAGGCACTGGTTTTACCGACATAAAGCTAGAAAAAAAAAAAAAAAAAAACCAAAAAAAATACAAACAGAAGAAAATAGGAGCAACACATTTTGCGTCAGGAATGATTAGAGAAAAGGCAAACCGCCACATTATTGCAAAAAGATGTTTAAATAAAAAAAGTCAAAGTAATCTCATATTATCATGGTTCAAGGGATGATCTTCCTTTATAGAGCTTTTTATCTCTCTCTCTCTGCCTCTTCCTCTAAATGTTTGGTCACACTTCTCAATATGTTAGCCAAAGTCCCATTTAAACTCTTCGTGGTGGACTCTGTTATGCCCAGGTACCGATCAACTGTAGCATAACGCTAAAAATATCTCCAAAAAATATATATAAAAAAAGGGAAGAGGGAAAAAGACGATTTTCAAATTTAACATGTTGTCTTCGTCTATGTCTTCAGTAACACCCAGACTATATATTTTATATCAATGATCTACTGCACGGTTATCCGCAGGCACAGATCAACTGCGGCATAACGCTACAAATAACAGTAAAAAAAATAAAAAAACAAATAAAAACAGAGAAAAGAGAAGAGAGTCGATGGATGGATCTTGCTCTCAGTCCTGACCCTCACATATAACGTCATTTTAAAGTTGCAATATGAGGCACAGGCACCGTTCAACTGTGACATAAAACTATAAAAGCGATTCGTAAAAGAGATCGAAAAGAGAGACCGGTAAAAAAAAAAAGGAAGAAAAAAAGTCACGTTGAATGGCTCGATAGCTAGAGAAGCCCACGACAGGAAAGTTAAATGTCTTCGGATGCCGCCGCTGCCAGTTAAAGCAGAGTTATGTACAGGCACAGTTCAACTGTTACATAACGCTAGAAGGTACAAAGTGACACAAAAGCAAAAAACAGAAAAAAAGTTTCTGTTATGTATTCTATACCGTGCGTCTTTCGATGCCTTTAAATTACTTTTTCTATTATGCTCAGGAACACAATCATTGTATGCATACAACGCTATAAAAAAAAACCATTAAATTACAAGTAATGTGACGAAAAATAACCTAATTTAGAAAAGCCGTGTTTAACTGATGAGCAAAAAAGCAGCACAATTGATACCTCAAGCTTCTCAAGCATGCGAACTAGATTCGTACATATTGCATATATACATATATATGAATAGGAATCACACACATACTCATGTGTATGCGAACATAAATACATATAATATATATTTATATAATCATATATATCATATATGCAGGTGTTATGGCAGCAGAGTTTTTCGTTTCTTGGCATAAAGCATCGCCGGGGCTAGATGATGGTTATAATGATCACTGCAATATCCTTAGCTTTTACAGCAATGACCTAAAGTCATTCCGAATTGCAAATTTTCAGCGTATTATCATCTGCAAATACGTATCTTCTCTATAGTTGGCTGGTAAGATTACAAATAAATCTTATATAATTAAATGTTTAAATGAACTTATAGGCTACATAAGAAGTAATCACCTGTCATCGTCATTATCATCATCAACATAATGTTAATCATTATGGGGTTTCACACTGATTTCTTATTTTAAGATCTTTGCAAATATTTTTATCATATTGGACATTTTTGCGCACACATCTCGACCTTCAAAAAGTTAATTAACTAAATGATGTGCTGCTTTTTCATCAGAATACAATGAATATTTAATGATTTGCTGTGACTAGAGTGTCATCAAATACATAAGCGATTCCCTTAGCTATTTACATCATACACATCATTACATTAATATCATACCATACATGCCTGATTGCCATTGCCATTTCCACGTATCACACTATGCCGCCATGCACCGTAATATCTCATTGAGTGTACATTCACCATTATTGGTATTGATTGTTGAAGAGTTGTTGCTGTTGTGAATTTTTATTTATTATTTGTTTTTTTCGTTCTTTTCGTGTCATGATATATTTGAATACAAGCACGATATATATCATGAAAACAATAGCGATTCCCTTAGCTTTTCTTAAACGAGCCACCACTCCGTGAAAGTATCATTATCTCCATCATTACATCATTGTATCGATTACCATCCAACAGCGTTTTTTTTACATAAAATAATTGTTGTTAAGAATATATGTTTACTTGTTTTTTGGTTGGTTGTGATTGTTGTTTTTGAATTATGGTTTTTGTTGTTGTTGTTGTTGTTGTTATTGTTGTTAAACGGAGTTTCATGATATATATAGAGAAATATATCATGACAAAATATATTAGCGATTCCCTTAGCTT
Organism: Glossina morsitans morsitans; assembly: GCA_001077435.1. Taxonomy (NCBI): domain Eukaryota; kingdom Metazoa; phylum Arthropoda; class Insecta; order Diptera; family Glossinidae; genus Glossina; species Glossina morsitans. The sequence goes on along the minus strand of CCAG010019362.1, from coordinate 257 downwards.
CTTCTTATTCATATGAGCCAGCCATATATACACATACATATACATATATATTTATATATATACATATATATATATTTTGTATATATATTTTATATATATATTTTTATATATATTTTTATATATATTTTTATATATATTTTTATATATCTTTACGTATATACATATATATATCTTTAGATATATACATATATATATCTTTATATATATATATGTATATACCTTTATATGTATACATATATATATCTTTATATATATAT
>CCAG010019361.1:0-32918 GCA_001077435.1 Glossina morsitans morsitans | reverse complement strand
ATATATATATATATATATATATATATATAAAATATATGTATGTACATTAATTGTATTCATCATAATCAGCATAAATATTTTCAACCAGCATGGAACAGCTATAATATTGCTATGGTCATGATATATGGCGAAATATATCATAAAAACAGCGATTCCCTTAGCTTTTTTTCTTATTTAAATGATCTTTTTTTCTTCATTTTTTTTTTTTTTCATTTATATCAACGTCTCAAATAATCACAGATAGCAGAATTTGTAAAGAAACTACTTGAAAATTCGGACATGATAACGACATGTCTGCTAAAACCTCTGATTCAACTTTTCTTTAATCGCCAGTCTAGTGCGCCTTAATCTTTCACCGTACGTCCAGTTTTGGTAAGAGATACCATTTAACGTATTGAAATCCTTCAGCAATCGCCGCCATATGACGACTGCAAAAATGTTAAAGGAATAATCGCCATATGACAATTCCTATACAGGCACACAGTTTACTTCCCTATATTTCTGTTAATCGCCGCCATATGACGATTAAAATAACGGGCATTCATAAGGGTACATATAATTATTATAGCAGCAATAAACACTATCTGCAATTCTTAGCTACACACACTGCAAGTAAAATGATCATTGACAAAAGGAAAAACAGAAATAACATAATTACAATTTCTAAATACTTTACTTTAACACTAACAATATTGATGCCCCAATAGTTTATGGTGTTTTGCATTAGAAATATTACTCTTGTGTGGCATAAAAATTTGACCGATATGTTTATCATACAAAACATTGCTCTTTTTTTTTTTTTTTTTTTTTTTTTTTTTTTGGGCTTATGAGATGCATGTAGTTCAACACGTTGCCGGAGAGTTGTTAGATGAATATAGATAAACAAATCATCACCGGTCAATGATATAGCGATATAATGAGAACAAAACTGTTACTCAATTGTTATTCTGCTCGAAAAAAATGTATTGAATTTAGAAACATGCTTGCTTATATTGAATTAAGCGGCGTGAGTACGGCTTAGAAATCCGAACATGTTACCTGAGTGATAAAAATAATTTAAAACAGGTTACAATAAGTATTCCATTTGAGATTATCACTGCTTCATGCAAAGTTTTTTAAATTGGAACTTCTACGAAAGATGGATTTTTGGTTTTGATTACATATGAAATCGTGAATTGTACAAATATCTTTACTGTGTGTATCCATGCGTACCTGCACCCATGTTAGATTTCGCAAGTGAATATAAAAAAAGACTGCCATAACATTAGATTAGATCTTTACGCATCTTACTTAATCCTTCTACTCTATTTCTTGATGTGCAAAAAGTGCAAGCATTGTTGATAGATGAGAGAGTTGATGTAGTTCAATATTTCCGCAAATTTCCAATTCTGTTCTTAAAAAAACGTAATTATTCAATAGAATATAATTTTTACTTGATTTATGAAGCTCGTTGCTGTTACGATGAATTCGATTTTAGCTGCCTTTAATATTACGCTTAACTATGAACTCGATACAAGTTTTGTCAAATCCTGTAAGAACTTGATTAGTTGATAGAAGTTTTTTAGGTGTCTTACTCAGATACTACTGAATAGGATCGTGCACAGCGGGCGTATAGAATATAGTCTGGGCAAACGGGAGGGTTTATTACAATAATTTGCAACCTTTCATGTCTTATATAAATTCTGCAAAAACTTGATTAGTTGATAGAAGTTTCTTATCACAGCTTACTCTAATTGTACAATAGCTATTTGACTTGATCATGAAGAAAGATTATTATGTGGCCCAAATCAATCCAAAACAGTTGCATTAATTAAGTGAGATGTGAAGTACTTTTGCATAAATGTTCTGTAAAAACACTAATTAGTTTATAACAACATCTCATAGCAGCTTACTAAAATTCAAAAGCAGCTATATGTTTGATGATAAAAGTTTTAGGAACACGTTGTAAACGTGCAGTACATTAAATGCACAATCCATCGTTGATGTTCCCATTACGCAAAAAAAGACCAGTTAAAGGCCGTTAATATAAATCATCCTGTAAGAACGCGTTTAGTTTCAGAGAAATTACAACATTTGCTTACTGTGATGCTTAGTTAATATAAATCATCCTGTAAGAACGCGTTTAGTTTCAGAGAAATTACAACATTTGCTTACTGTGATGCTTAGTTTAGTTATATTTTTCTAAAATGGACTCTCTACAGCTGAATGCACTGCTTTTGTTATGCACAGGTACGGATCAACTGTGTCACAACGCTAGATATTATAAAATTTTCTGTTTTCGTTAGTAAAGTAAGAGAATCTTGCCTTTGGAAAATGTTTACAAGCGCAAGTTAAATCTAGTATATTATGACCAACGTCATAACACTCTCTAGCCCTCTCAAGCTTTTCATGAAATTATAGACTGCGTTACAAACTTTTCCATTACGAACGATGGCGCTAATGTCACTCGATGCAATCCTGCAAAAACCCAGTTAATCTAAGAAATTCGTTATAATTGCTTACTTCTTTGCTTTTGATATGACTAGCAAACTTGCAACTTGAGGCTTGCGGGTAAATACGCCTGTATCTTACTATAAGAATCTATAGACACAGGTACCAGTTGAAATTGAGTCATAGAACAAGAATAAGTTAAATGTCCTCTCGCTCTATTCGCTTACTTCATGCGATTACGCTTAACTCGAACACACAAGCCAGTTTATGTTTTACGCAAGTTATACGCAGGCACCGTTCAACTGCGTCATAACGCTAAAATGCAGACAATTTTCGATATTTGCTTTCATAATTTAATACCTTGAACACCGTAATCTCATATTCTCTTGGTAAATATCCAACTCAATGGATAAGCGTAGGCTCATTTTAGTTGCGCGATCCTAGACAAGTTGCCAATCGTAAATCTGAATAGCGTTTTACTAAAGCTTGATAATATTTCGCATTGACTTAAGTCCCAAGGATAGTAATGCAATCCTTTTTTTTGTAATCTCATTGTGTTTTCTTTTGTGTGGCTATAAAACACAGAAATTTCCATATTTAGAATTCATAAGTATGTAGCTTGCCTTCTTGAAAAAAATTTCTAAGTTTTTGCAACTGTAGTATTCCCAAGTTACTGGTAATTATATGTCTACGTATGCTTAATAAGTGTTTGGTTGCTTTCTCTGGTTTCCAAAAGTTGATATTAAAGCTTAAATGGATTCGTTTAATAAATGCTGCAAAATTAATGTGGAATATAAATCGTTATACTGATACAGCTACTTCAATTTACGTGATATTAAAAGCAGTGCTTCCGGAAATTTGAAGGTATATATATATATATATATATATGTATACGTATATATATATATATATGTAATAAGAGTTGGCTAACCTTGAAACTGACAGTGTTTAGCTTGATGACAATTAACGTCCAATAGCACTAATCTCCATTCATAGACTATGGGCATGCACGGATCATCTGCTTCATAGAACTATAAAATTTTTTAAAAATTCCACTGATAAACAGATTTCAGAAAAATTAATATTCAGGTCTAAAGCCAGAATACTCATATCTCAAAATAAATTTGTACTCTAAACGATAATCACAACCCTCTTTGATAGTACCGCGGAACACTCTGCAATGGAATTTTTAAGTTAAACAACTATGAACAGAGCAAGCTTACGACGGCAAGATGCTTTTTAATCATAAATGCGCAAGGCGACACCCACTACAATTGTCACGAAAGTAAAGCAGTTTCCTTTAGGCAACCCACAGAACAGAACAACGCAGAAGAAGAAAGAATCCTATGTTCGCAGCTAACACTTTTGTAGAAATACTGAAATTTTCAAAAATGCATATTTCGCTTTTTGCAATAACTTGATACCATATATAAAGTAATCCTGGAAACGGTCACAGCAGCTAACATTGTTCGCTCTGCGCACTCGTTTGCTTTTGGATGCCCATCAACCTCGTTAGGCAACGTGTTGGTTGGGTAGTCCACAGTGGTTATCAATTCATTATCAGGCATGTTTAATCCTTTTATTGGTTTGTTTATAATTGTGTAGAATTTGTACTTTTTGAAGAACATATGTATTGTAGGATGTTGCTGGAGTTTAATTTTACAAAGGAGTCGAGTACACTCCGAAGTTTTAGTAGTACACACAGAAAGAAACTCACTCAGTGACCAAACCACTTTATTCAAGGTTTATGCAAAAAGTTCTTCAAAGAATATGCACGGTTTATATTCATGTCATCTCCTCATGTCTCCACATATAAATGATGCTCACATCACAATTGTGCATTTGTGTATGTCTGGTTCATTGTGGTAAGAACTGGAAAACAAAATTTTTCAATTTAGGGCAAATTATGCAATAACGATGTTCTTGGGAAAAAAAATAGACAAGAAATGTTCATTTTTTCAAAATATTTTCAAAAATTCATCTTCTTGAACAATTTTTATTTATATTTTTTGAATTTTAATTACTTTTGTACAAGGTTTACTTTTATATATATTTAAAACACAGATTTCATGAAAAGAAAAAACAAACATACATTATATATATATACTGGATGGATTCAATATGAATCACTTCTCTTTCAATTCTATTGCTAACTTTCCACTAAAAATAAAAACTGCATAAAATGGAAAGAAATCCGAGAGATTACTTGCGTCCCCCGAGGGAGAGTAATAAGAGAGAAATACAGTTCAATATGAATCATTTTTGTGTACGTGCTCACGAACTTTTCAAATTTTTTTCTAAATTCAAAGCATATTAAAAAATGGCGTCGTCTTTTTCTCTCTCTTTCTCATATCAATTGTAGTACAAATCAGTAATCATCGGTTTTTCGCCATTTTATATTTCTCTCACACCAAAACTAAAAATTGTTAAAAAAAATAAAAAATTTACAAACCGATTTTTTTTGTAAAATCTTCGATTCAATTTCCATTCTGTTGCTGACCCCATAAATATAAGCCCATAGATCTGCATTATATCATCGAATAGAAACGGCCACATTATTCAACACATGAAGTGCTTTTCTTCTATTTCCTTTACGCCACGTCATAATGGCTGCGTCCGAGGGGTTATTGGCAATGTAGACACAGTTCCCAAGGGACTGCAAATGGAAAAGCTTGCATAATAAAAACTATTATAACACAAACACAAACACAAGCACACACGCACACGCACGCATCTCATTCTATCTTGGCTAGGGAATAATTAATTCTACATTTGGCTTTAACAGCTTAAAACAATAATATGTAGATTTTTCAACTTTGCACTCGAACAGTTGGTGGGTGAACATTACGTTTGCTATTTTCTATCCCACTTTCAGTCTTTTGTGTAGGATCACCAGCAGCATCTGCTCCACAAACATTTACATATGCATTAGTCTTATTACTACTGCTGCTGCTACTAATACTACGCATAAAATTATCTAATTCACTAAGTTCACATTTCCACAGATTCGTAATTTCTTCGCGTTGTCTACGGCACTTGTCATTATTATCGTCAATAATTACTACCGATTCGGCCTCCTCTTTGGAATGATGATTATTTATAGCTGATTTATTGATTTTCGTTTGAAATTCCAACCAGCGTTGGAAACGCTCTTGCTGCTTACGTCTTAGCTCGAGTTCGGCATTCATCAAAGCCGTTGACAAGATGGCGCATACACGAAGATTACCACCCGAACGCAATTTGCGTTTCATTTGCAATTTCTTTAAACGAAAATTTCTGACCCAATCGCATAGTGTCTTAGGATTTTGACCATATTCATCCTCTCCTTGATAATACACGGCTACCATCGTTTATTTATCAAAGCTTTGAACTTTTATATAAGCAGTAAAATAAATTATTTGCAAATGCCTATATACACACACACCTTTTATACCGAAATTATAAAAAATTGCAGCTATTACACCAAATAACCTTAATTTCACAATAATCAGGTTATTATGTATACACAAAAAATGTTTTCTGCTTGAGAATTTCTTCTCAACGAGTTTTATACAATAGACTGCACTTTACAGCGTTTCTTTTACGACTGATGAAAACCGAACTTTCCACACTGCCTTTTATACCTATGAAAAACTGTGTATGTATATTCCAATGCCATATGGCATATTCTAGCACCACTTTTTAATTCGTTTTTCTACCCCTATTTAAAGTAATCATAAATAAATATCCTTTGATACTGTTGCCTGAAAATTTTTCAATATCTCTTTGGAAAAATGAGCATAAAATTCTTTGGAAATCCTTACAAAATAGTGATAAAATATACACTCCATTTAAAATTTGTGGAAATCCATAAGCGACCATTTTTTTCTTTAGTACTCTTTTAGTGTTCCATGCATTAAAACAGAGTTGTTATATCAAAGAATAAAAGTCGAGAACGTAAATTATGCAGATAGGTCGACTTTCCATGCCTTCTACTCAGGTATATCTATTAAATGTATGTATGCTGAAATACTGAAAAAGGAGTTTTAAATAATTTAAAATAAATTTAGCATTATTTATAATCAAACGATACAAGCTTTCATTGTTTTAAAAATGATTTTCGAGCATGGTATTGAACTATTCTACATTTTATATATTTAATAACGTAATGGATCTAAGCCATTTTTAACAAAAATAATAAAGAAACCAAAGATATTTTCATCCTCTAAACATAAAACAGCTTTTATCATAAATCATCCATTGTGCTTTTGCTTGTCAATATTTGAAATCAATAAAGAAAAATTGTGATATGGTATAACGAGTGAAGAAATTTCAGAAATCCAATGTTTGTTTTGTTGAATTCCTCAATGTTACAATTACAATGACAATTTAGTATACTATGAAATTGTTCTGCTGTCCGCATAGCTAAAATTATTTACAATTTTATTTATATTTATTTACATTATTACTGTGCATGTGTATATAGGCGAAAAAAAAAGAAACTTGTCTGGTCTAAATATACATATGCATATTTATGTACGCGTGGAAACGAATAGCAGGCAGCTGCGCGTTAGCTTTCTTTGTTTCCATTATATTTTATATTATGGGTTCATTCTAGAAACTGGAATTCTCTGAATTTTAGGAAGATTCCTCAACGTTTCTTTCCAGTTATATGTGTATAGAATAATATGCAGATAAATAAAGGTTATATGTAGCTACATATCTGCACAAACGTATCTCATAACTATATATATATATATATATAAGTTTGAGGAAATGACGAAAAATGCTCTTGGGAAATTGTGATTCATAGAAAGGTCGAAATTATCTATCATAAATTACTTACATATATATGTGTGCATATAAAAAGAGAAAAAACGTGTGTAATAGAAAAATACGAACAGTGAGTTTCATTAATACTGGGTTTTTTCGCTCGACAAAGAGTAAACTCCGATTAAACCTACTCCGTTGTCCAAACATAAAAGTTTCTTTTACTCTTTTGCACTACTACTGAATACGTATTAAAATATAAAAAATAAATAAAAAAAAGCATTTTTCCAGTAGACAAGAAAATTAAATAAGTTCAAGCACTTCAAAAACATAGCGTCATTTCATATAAGGAAGTATACGAACAAAAGGAAGCGTATTATTAAACATTAATATTTAGTGGGGTATTCCTTTTGCTTAATAACATCATTTAAACGGTTTGACATATTTTGTGTAACTTTTTTTGTATAGAAAACAGAGCCCTTACTCCATTTTTCTTATAGTCTATTTTTGAACGGAAGAGATTGGGAGTTTTCGCACAGGGCGGTCTAACTCATACCATATATTTTTGATGGGGTTCATGTCTGATGATTGGGGAAGAGGGTGAAGCACTTCGGGACAATTATATTAAAGCCATTCTTGCATTAAACGGTACTTATGCTTGCAGTCGTTGTTTTGGTAGATTTGCATGTTTCCAAAATACCAAATTTCTCTGCAATTTATTCCAAACTTTTCTTCAATATCCGTAAACAAACCTCCTTGTTTGAATGCCTTCCATAAACCAGTTTTCGGACGCCATTGGCCCAATGCTACCACAAGAACGTAGTAGGAAGCTCATCTGGGATTACAGCAACCTTATTAGTTGGCAGAGACCCCACAAATATAAATTTACAATTAAATCTCCGAAATATTGACAAACCTAGTTATTCAATTATTTAATTTAGTGTATCTACTGGAATAATGTTTCGTTTGCTTTTTTTTTATATCTTAATATGAATTCCCTGGTGCACTCAAACCAGTTTTTGTGCGTTTGTGGAGTCTTCATTCAGCACATAAAAAGAAGGCCTTTTAGTTATGTTGCGAAAATTATTTCAGTACAAAGTAGTAAAATAAATTTTTAAGTTTGGAGAATGCACAAAGTTGAGGGAAGAAACCCAATATTAATGAGACCCCATGTAATTGTTAATATGGTTCTCTATAAGTTTCACACGATTGCCCGTTAACTGTTTTTAGATATTGAAATGATGTTGGCCCACAGAGACATTGACTCTCAATTCCGTCGTAAATGAAAAAACGAAATATTTCTTCTTTTTCTTCTGTGAGCCGACAAATCAGCAACAGATGGCTTGCTGGGGTCGAGTAAAAAACCTTCAATGTGAACACGAGGTTCTTCGTTTGAACCTTTGAATAAAGCAGACAGATAATTTGATTCTAACTGTATATAGATATGTAGACGTATATTGTCCCGGTTATCATTTTGATCTTTTCCCGAGTTTCAATTAATTTTCTTGTTTTATTTTATTATTTCGACTTTTGAAACGAAATTAAATATTTATATATATATTTTTTTATTAATCTGTCTGAAATGAAGTGAAGTGTAGCGAGTGACGTGAACATGGTTTCGTTTTCGTATTATTAAATAATTTATAAAGCGAAAATGAATATTATATATAAATGTAGTTACAACCGCCCAACAGCACAGAAGCACAGAAGTTAGTTCTGCATGGTCAATAACATTATGGAGCATTGTTGAGCCTTTGAAGAAATATTATAAGTAAGTTTGTTTTTTGAGATTAGGTGGATTAAGCCAATAAAAATGCCTTATATTTTTATTCAAAAATATTCTGCAACATATTGGAGGCAAAAATAGCCCCTTATTGAAATTCTCAAAAGTGAATTGTCACTTGTGGCGAGTAAATGTTATTGCAACAGAATGCGATAGATTGCTTCGTTTTTTTGGAATGACACGTATACAGTACACATTAATTTTTGTATAGGAGTGGCCAAATTTACAACGTGGCCAAACAATTACAATCTTCTTCTTTTTAATGATCGGATTTGAATGCAATTGAAAACATATGGCGTGAACTGAATATGTAGGCGGGTTTGGAAAAAAGAAATTTCTATTATGGAAAACCATGAAAATGCTTTAGTGAAAGCTTTACCTGGGAAATGGAACAAAATTGGTGCAGATGCAACAAAAAATGTATCTCTTTAATGCCAAGCCATATGCAAGCAGTACTAGATGCGAACGCTGGTCCCACATTGTATTTTTGTAGTTTTTCCATATTATCCAATAATATTTTAAACTACCTGTGCAATCAACTGTATGTACAGTTTCTTGTGATAGTTTTTTAAGATTGAATTATATTTTTTGTTTATAATTTTATTTTATTAAAAAAAATAATTTTTTTGATTTGTTATTTAATATAAGTTTTTGGTTTTTAAGAAATGTATTTTCCGACTCTCAATCCGTAAATACTGTTTTCAATAAGCGAAACCTTCACTTTTCGTACGCATTGGTCTACTGTATATAGATTGTCTACCTACATCTACCTACAAATACGTTGCTTTCATTCAGAAAATACAATTCTGATAACAATTTATGAAACACCTAAACCTAATAGCGTTAAAGCGAAAAAGCTTTTATTTTGTTTCATATACGATATGAATAAGGCGAACGAATATTTTTGAAACTTGATCTGTCAAAAGAGTTTATCATTTTTTCAAATTGCTTATTATATATTAAATTTGAAAAGTGTCCCTTCACGGTATTTTCAAGATGTTATGCGTTAAGCTTATGATAGTAACAAACATGTATTTAAGACATAACTATAAAAATAATTCTTCTATAATTTATTGTTTAACGTTGAGTTCGTATATACAGCTTCCAAAGAATCATTTGATGGATGGGAACATAGATGTGTACTGATCTCAAATCGTAGGCTTTAGGCAGATGATAATCGCTAATATCGTTTTCACTCTTTGCCGGACTCATACTTTGCTAGCTTGATTTGTCCAACTGATAGTTATAACCTGCACCATTTGCGGTACCGAGTATATTAAGTTGTACGGACGTATGTAACACCTAGACGGGCTTAAGATAGAGACATCTTTCATTATACCGACCAATTCAGTATAAAAGATAATGACATTAACGTTACGTTAAGGAGACTTAATCGCACGTTCTTTTCAATTTTTCAAACACAATATAATGATGTTTTAGCCTTTCAAAATAATGCTTTATAAGGGAAATAATCGAAAAATTGCTCCGATCCGAATCATTTGCTTATACCAAAACACACCGGCATACTAGATTTCATGAAATGATCTCGAAAATTTCCTACCGTACGTTGAACGCAAGAAAACAAGACGGACAAGCCTACATAGCGCAAATGATCCTGAATCGATCGTTATAATAACACATAGTTTATTCTACTCTAGTCCTTTTGCGTGCTGTATACATCCCCGAAAATTTAACATAACCTGTTTTATAAGTGACGTAGCATATAAAAAATTGACAAGCGCGAACCAAATATTGAAAAATACGTCGCAAATATATAAAAATAAAAGGCGTAAAGTCGAAATATCGATGTCGTAACGTAAGAGATAAACTTGACTTGAAACCTTCTTAAACATTTAGTATCAATAAATCACGTTTGCCGAAGCAAAATGCTGGCTAATCATCAAATACCGGCCTGCAGACCGATTCCACTGATTATCAACCTTAATGGAAAAATCCTGTTATTGAAAAGTTTAAATCAGAAATTGTAAACGAAAAGCTCTACAATGCTAGTTTCGGACCAGATTTTCAAATTTCACAAAAATTTATTGAAAAAGGGATAGCAATAGCAAAAATATCACAAATATTTCTCTTTTTTTTTTTTTTTGAGAAAAGCTTCAAGACCGCAATCGTGAGTTTAACAGAGAAAAGCAGAACAGGACAGAAAGACGGGCTTGACTTAAATGATTCAGCTCTTCTCAAGTTCCGAGGTACGCGTAGCCGATGGCACCTTTGATGGATATTTCTGGACATTGTAAATTTTGTGGTAGACCTAATGCACTATCCGGAATGCGTATAATAAGGTATAACAAAACATGCTGCTACATTGGTCAGAGAAATCGCTTATTTCATTCACAATAGAACTATTCAGATGATTAAGGCTTCAAGCTTTTTCAAACGTCAAGGAATGTCTCGATTTGTGAGTGGCCAAAGGAAAAAAAAAAAAAATAAATAAATAAATAAATTCATTCACCTAACTCTTTTTTTTTTTGTTTCAGTATGCATGCTGCCGTTGTGGTGTTCATAACCAACCTCAGTTACTCAATTGTACAAGAAGAGTTTCATCACCAATTGGTCAAACATAACCTGTGGATCAAAGGTCTAAGGGTCTAATAAAATCCATCAAATAATTCAACATCACCAATACTTCTTGAAGCTTTGAAATTAAAAACTTAAATTACGTTACTGAATTGTGGGTCTAAAGTGAAACATATAGGCCTAATCCATTTCTATCTACCCACAAAAAAAAAAAAAAAAGAAAAAAAGAAATCGTGTCTGATGAAAGAACTTCAAATATTTTCGCGAAAAACCATTCAAAAAAAGTAATATCGAAATACATCAGCGCGCGGTACTCGAACAAGTTATAGCTGGCGGTAAACAATCTATTGAATAACTTGTCCTTTCATATGTTTGTAAAGAACTTTCTTCAACTTTACTTTGCATAGATACGCGCACGAATCATATTTATATAAGCCAAGATATATTTTTATGGCGGTTACTTTTTGAAAATGTAATCCTCATGTGTGTGAAAACGTTCATCCGATGACCATGATTTGTTTCTAATTGTAAATGCTTTGCTTATATGCGCACATATATGTATATATGTATGCATTTATTACTCAAAATATGTTAATTTGAAGCAATTTGCATCATTGTGTCAAAAGAAATATCTAAGTAATAATTTTTTTTATATATGTATGTATATTTGCGAGCGATTCATCACTCCTTTGGTATGCGAATTGCAATTCTCAGATGCTTAGGACGTGTGAGAAAATTTTATGTTTGCTAATAAACTTGACGCGTTTATATAAGTGATATGGATCTTTAGGTCGTTTTTTATATGTATATTCTTGAAATTGCTTACATATTAATTTTTCCCTCTTTCACATAAAACAAAGGAAAAATATAAAAGAAAACTAAACTCACTTTAGCGCAACCCTAAAAACTCCACCATCTGAGATAAACGGAAAAAATCGCCTGCTTTTTTATAAATTTTCAATGTATTGGTCTTTTGTCTTCAAAGTATTGTTTTTATTACTTACGCGTTTTTTTTTTACCAAAAAGGGGTTCACTCAATACGGAATAATTTTTTTTTTTTTAATTTATTTTAAAAGACGAAGAAATATTATATAGTCAGGCAAGGCCGAGCATTAAACATTATATATCATATCACTTAAAAGAATTCTAAATTCATTTTCGTGATGAAATAGCAAAAATTATATCTTTGTTTTAGGTAAAGGCATACGATTCATGAAAGGTCTTACATGGGTACCGGTCAAAGAAATGGTGCTGATGCAGTTCATACGTGGAAAATTTAAAAAAGTACTAAAGAAGTTGCTGCCATATAAAAGTTGACCTTTTACGAGAAATGTTTCTATCTGTTGGAGACCAAGCAATAGATCTACGTGGTCCATGTTTACTGCAGTTAATTTTTGTGTCAAATTATTATAATATTACGGATCGATTTGCATCATAAAATATTAAAAATTAATTGTTTGGTTTGGTGTGTGTAGGTCCACTTTTCTTGAGAACGCATATATGGCGGGAGGCTAAACAAATCGCATGATCCGATATTTTACATTAATTTAATAATACGGAAATACTAATGTTCAGCCATTTTCATCGATAAATTATGCAAATTGCAAATTTTTCACATAACGGCTTCTCGATATTCGTGCTTGGACCACAACCCCACTGCCTAACAACTTTCGTCAAAATAAAATAGCGGTTTATAGATTGAGCATAAAAATACATGAACAGAAATCAGAAGGACAGACGATCGACACAATAATGAAAGGGGGATTTATTTGAAGACTTGCGATGTGCGACATATATCTATCCAACTTATGTTGTAAAGTGGTGTAGGATTTAAAAACTGAAAAGATTTATTAATATTGGATAGAAGTGATAAATAAAATCATTTTCTATTTAATTAATTTCCTGGTAAAAATTAGCTCGTAATAGTAAATTGACAAAGAAATCTACGTTGCCGAATTCGGACCACGTTGGTCTATTTTTTGGACACCACCGCATAGAAGCATTACTTTGAAACGGAAACCCAAACCCAAAACGAAATGCCAAAAAAAGCCTTAATTGTTAGTTTTTTTTTGTTTTGTGAACGTCGAAATACTACTATTTAGCCACTTTTGCGGACAAATATTGAAAATTTGCAGGTTTTCCTCATATAAAAAAAAAAAAAGTGGACCGATCCGAAACATTTCCAATAGTAGTCATCCTTGGGCCAAAGTACGTCTGTGGACCAAATTTTATCAAAATATCTCAAAAATTGCAAATTGCATCGTGAACGTGATATTCCATGGACCGACAACAGACGGACAGACGGGCTTAGACCAACTTAGAAAATGATTATAAATCAATCGGTATAATAAAAGCTGACTCTAGCTATCTTAAGCCCTTCTGGGTGTTGCAAACCTCCGCACCAACTTAATATACTCTGCACCACAAGTGGTGTAGGGTATAAAACTCAATGTAAATACATTCAACTTAGTGCATTCATCGTATTATTTAAAGCATATATTTTTATGTTTAACAAACCCTTCGTGTACCCGTCCACAAAGTTTCAATAGTTACTTGTGAAAAAACCAACTCAACTGAGCACATTTTGTAGCAATTTACTTTCGGAGATTGTTTTGTTTTCTTCCGAGCTGTCTTGAAGGACCGCAATTTTGCTTCCATATTGGATGTTATACTTAAAAGTTGTCCTGTTAAATGTACTGTTAAGTAAATTATAAAATTTTTGACAGCATTTTTATATATTTTAGGAATTTACAAAATCTGTTGATGAGGCCCGTTATGGCTGCCTAATTGCGATCGATTTCAACAAAGTGTCGATTTTTCCACAAAATGACTTCATTGCTACAGTGGTACGTCTGGGATAATGTTCATCTCTCAATAGAAACGTATCTTTCAATTTCTTTCATCGGTAGGACAAAGAAAAACCCTTAAGAATGGTATAGTCGAGCAAGAATGACGATTAAATATCCTACACCACCATTATTTTTATGTAAGTGCATAATTATCATGAAAGCCGTCCTATTGGCGGATACTCAAGCTTCAGTATTGTCTAAATTTAGCAAAATTAATTTGCTTGTCAAAGATTTTTTACTGTAGGACCTCCTATATACGACAGTGCCGTCTAAAAAACAGATCTATCTGATCCGAATTCCCTATTGTTGGGAAGCCCTACTAAGGACAAGTTTCTATCATAAAATATTAAAAATTACATCTTTTTGGAATACAAACCGTTATTTGTCATTAGAAGTATTAAATAGGTTCGGATCCAAAAAGTAGGCTTACCTAAGAATGGTTATACGAGAAGGAATTCAAAAAGTTCAAAGTTTTTAGAATTCCGAAATGTGATTACGATTTTATATTGCGATTTTTGTCGCGTGATTTTAAAAATTTGCATTATTTTTTGTTAGGAGTCGTCGAAAAATCGCATCGATCCAAATCATTTTCAACACTGACCAACGGCGAACGTCATCAAAATATTTCGAAAATTGCGACCTGAACACAAAAATATATGGACAGACATCAGACGGACAGAATAAGAGAGGTGTTCATCTTAAGACCTCTTGGGTTTTACATACGTCCACACAAACTTTATATACTCGGTACCACAAGTGGTGTGGAGTACCGAAACGATAACGATACGAATATGTTATAAGATCGGATAAATGTATTGCACATTGGAACAAATATTCCTACTCAGTCTGTCCGTTTTTCGTTTTCCTCGACAATTGTAATCAAATGTTTATTAGATAATTTGCGTAATTTTTGGACGGCAAATATGAATTTTGTTAAAAAAAAAATTTCAGATTACAGTGCAGTACAAAAGCTTATAAAATTTTAAGACTATATAGATAAACAAATGATGAAATTATATACGGCGGGGGCCGATCTTTTCATAATCACCAGCTTTAGTATAAAGAAAACTCAATAAAGGAGAAGGAAAAAATCAAATTATCGATGCTCCATAACATATGGACGGAATATATCGTATTTTCGTCCGTATTCGACGTTTTAACGTTTCTACTGTACGAGTAAACTGGAAAGAAAGGATTTTTTTTTATGCCCAAGTGTATATATTTTTAATCAACATCAAATTTTGAATCGATTTAAGTATTTCTGTCTGTCCGTCTGCGCAATGTTTGTTGTAAATATTCTTCTGGCTGCAATAATGCAGCTATAGACTTCAAAATTGGCCGAAACATTGAAAGTTTTTCTACGCAAGTCGGTATTGGGAATGGACCAAATCGCTCAAAAGATACGCCTACGTACGTACCACAACTTACAGCAGACAAGTCTAGGAAAATACTGTTTACAAATTTGCAAAAGTAAAAAAATAAGCTGAGAAAGTCAAAGGACACGCCTATATAACAAAATCTGTGAACACCTTTGCTTTTCGTGTTTCTGTTTAGGCTAACGATGTTGTGTGTGAAAGATCCTGTCACATTCGAATATAATTTTCTTACTTGTTTTCCTTTGTTTTACTTTTGAAAATGTACCTACGCTCAGTTTATGTTGCACTGTGGACGTTCCGTCTGACCGACTTGCGTCATTTTTAATACCAACTTGCTTTCCAAGTACTTCGAATGCCCAATTTCATCAAATTTCAAGTGGACGTTTTGATATTTGCGATCGGGAGAATGTATGGACGGGTAGCAAGACAGACGCAAATACGCAGATGGGTTCAAAATTTGGTGCTGATGAAGAATGTATATATTTTATGGTATCTCCAAAGAGTTCTTCTCATCACTGCAAACGTTTGAACAAGATAACACCAAGCGCAATCTCTCGAGGTGCGGGGTACAAAAATTGTTAATTACGTATCAATGTGAATGGTCTTTGAACTTTGCTTGACAACATCAACACGAAACCAATGTGGGTCGCGTTTTTCGAGACAAAATTATGAAGTCATAACCGCTATTTCGTTCGTATTTTATAGATTCTTTTGTACCCGATACCGATATTGATGAACGTTGCAAACATTTGTGTTGGTTCTAGTAAACACTTTTCGGTTATGATACATTTTTTATACTAATCACCGAAGGATGAGGAGTATATCCAATACTAAGAAAGAAGCTTCAAACACCCCACAAATTATATACATTTTTGATCAGCATCAAACTTTTCCGTCTGTCCAACAACCCACCTACCTGTGGCAGACATTCTCCCGTCCACAAAAATAAAAAAAATTGCAAAGGAATTTGAGAATGACCTAAACCGCTCAAGGGACACGCTTGTCTAAACGAATATTTTTTGGTTAGTTTGGCTTACTTACCAACGACCGACAACTTCTTGTCGATCGAATTGAAACGGTGGTCTCCCAGCTGTTTGTTTTTTTCATTCTTGGAGTTTCGAGAATACCCTAAAATCGGACGGAGTTCAACCATGCGAATAGAAAACTTAAAGAACGATATAAGTTAAATCTCGAAGAGCGAACGCATCGTATTGCGAAAATCAAGTATTTTTTTGCCCATAACAGTGGCATACCGCCTCACGTAAACGACTTAAGTTTAATTATCAAATTAAACTCATCGCTAATCGCTTAGCCTGATAACAGGAATTCATAACTGAAAAATTCTCCGTCTTACAACTTTTTGATAGCAATAGTAGATGTTGGTTAAAGTCTCTAAGTTTGCCCTATTTGTCCTATGCTTTACAAACTTTCCCGAAACATACCAACATACTAATGTAACCTTTTTTTCTTAAGCTTCACGTTATTTATTCAACTACTCTGACCAACTGAATTATGATTTTGATCAACTTATATATATGCAATGCTTTAATTCTCGTTCTGGTCTTGCCCGGTCGAATATTGCAATTCTGCAACTCTCTTGGCTCGACTCACTTCCGCCTAATTTTCCTTTTCGCAAATATTCTGCTCATATTACCTTTTACAAGGAAGTTACCCTTACCCTTACCCTTACCCTTACCTAATTTAATCGCGACATTTTTAATCCGTTTTACCGCAAAATTTTTATCAATTGTTGTTAAGGTAAGGCGCCATAAACGTGTGCTTGTTTTGGTTTTCCTATTTTCCTTAGAAAATTGTTTCTTAAAAAATCATCTAATTTTCATGAAAATTCAAATCATCAAACATAGCACTTACGTAATAATATATTTTCTTCGGTGGAAATAATAATCAATTTTTGGTTAAATCACTTTCTCTTATGGTTAATCTTGAAGTAATGTTTTAAACAATGATACTGTTCCCAATATCTTTCTTCGCATTTTCTGCTTCATTAGTACAGAGCATGATCTATATAGACTTAAAAAAAAAAAAAACAAGTAAGAAGATTATATTCGGTTGTGACCAAATCTTTTATCCCCATCAGATC
Organism: Glossina morsitans morsitans; assembly: GCA_001077435.1. Lineage (NCBI taxonomy): Eukaryota > Metazoa > Arthropoda > Insecta > Diptera > Glossinidae > Glossina > Glossina morsitans. Next base: position 15,095 of record CCAG010019361.1, on the reverse strand, counting down.
CTCACACCCCTCCACCCATATTCTAAAAAATAATAAAAACAAATGAGAAAATTACATTCGGTCGTGACCGAATCTTTTATACGCAGCACAGCACGATTACCCTAAAATAGATAAAAGAAAGTAAAACAATTAATTTGTAATGCTCTCTAGGCGTAGGAGTAGGCGCAGCTGAAATTTCTCTTTCTAAAACCAAAGCTTTTGTTGCATAGGCGTGTGGGCGTTGTAAACCTGTCCTTTGAAAAGTTTAGGTTGCTTCCAAATTCTTTTCCAAATTTTCTGGTGATATCTTCATTTTCACTAACGAGAGAGTGTTTACCGCAGATATTAAGTGATTGGACAGACGGACTCCTGGACAGACGACCAGACAGACATACTTAGGTGCATTCCAAATTAGGCACTGGCCAAGAACTTATATGCTTTATGAGATTGTTGAAGCTTGTTTATGGGCATTTAGTTTGGGATACGCTATAATATTGGGTAGACGGGGTCAACTTTTCTCTATTTTCATATAAGTAATGCGCAGAAAACCCATTTTTTATTCCTTTTGAAAGTCAGAGATATTCTCAGTTGTCGTGATAAAGTGGGGCGTGCAACCGTCGTGCAAGAGCTTGCAATGTTTTTGCCAAATTTGAGGTCGGTAACTTGATGTTTGCGGCCAGGAGAATGTTCGCAGCGTACATAACATAACATTCAGAATTTGATGCTTCTTAAGAATATATGTACTTGGTGGCGTCTCTGAAGCGTTGCAAACGTTTTGACATATGAATATACCCCCCGGTCCTCAGTGATAGGTATAAACATAGGAAAATAAGAAGAAAAAACGACGTTTTCATACTCTATATTATTAACTGGGCGTGGCTGATTTTTCTATGTCCAATAGAGAATAAAAGCTGAAATTTATATAGTGTATCTGTTGTAGGTTATGAGTAACTAGCAAAAAAAAAAAGCAAAGAATAAATTTTTTGAGTTTTTGTTGTATGATCGTGTACGGCTTGTAGGCGTACACTTGGTCGTTGCTGTTGGGCATTTTCAAATAATTTTTTGCAAAAGGGGGAATTTTTAGTACAGATATTACACAGTTGGACAGACGGACAGACTTGGATGCGGTCAGGATTTGATACTGATCAAGAAGACATATGCTTTATAGGGCCTTTGAAGCTTCCTTCTAGGCGTTGCAGACGTTTTGACAAAGTGAATACAACGCTCATCGGTCGGTGGTGTGTATAAAAAGAAAAGTACTCGCCCATTAACACATTTTACTACAAAATTTTTAATCCAAAAAAACGAGTTCGTCTTCTTCTTCTTCTTCTTCTGTTTTATCTTTTTTTTTTTCCAATTAAACCGCAATTTTATATAAACATTTACAATTAATTAAAAAGAAACATTTGAAGAGAAATAAATAAATAAGAAGGAAAAAAAAATCAAAAGTCAACAGATTCATACAATCTTTCATTGATTACGGCGGACATTGCTTGCTGGTTGATTGTTGTTGGTGCTCGTTTTTGTTTGTTTACAAAATTTCAATGGAATTTATGCATGTGCTTGCTCGCTTCCCAATTCCGCCGATCGTTAATTTCACCTACTATCTATTTAGATATACGAGCAGCGCGAAGTGTTCTGTTGAGTGTTGTTTCGTTCATTAATGCAAGATCACGTCCAACAAATTCAGTTCAATAATTTATTTTTTTTATATTTGGCTAACAATTAAATCAGTAGCGGAAAAACTATTGAACCGAAAAGTGTTTCTCTAAAGAAATCAAATCAAAATAAGACGCAACCGAAAGAAAATCGTTATAAACAAATCGTTTTATACCCGTTTTATATGAATACATACATACATACATACATACATACATGCATACAATAAATTGCATTGTTTCACAATTCAACGTAATGGACGGATGGACGGTTATTAGCACTTTACGATATAATTAATAGAAACTTTTTTATCTCCTTTCCTCTCGTTTCTCGCTTTCTCTCGATTTCTCCAATATTCCATATCTCCGTTTGCTCACAATGGAGAATGTAAGATTTTCAATTATTGTAAGTTTGATATATGTATGTAAAGGTGATATTTTTCCATATTATTGAGAATTCGTTATTCATTTGTGCTTCACTTTGCACCTATCAAGGAAAACGATCTGAAACGTATTTCCGAGGGCGGTATTGATAATGAGGTGTTCTTTGACAAACGCAGCATCTCAAGTGAAAGCAATTGCGCTGGCTACGATGGTAACGAGTTGATCATGTGTCAGCAACAACAACAATCTCCAATTTTGTGGGACAGCAAAGAGATTGAAAAAACTCTGACGGGTCAAGCTAATAATGCAGAAGAAATATTAAATATGATTAAAAACACTAAGTGCACTGAGCTGGTGCTAGCACCGAGTGATGTTCAATTAGCTTTGCTCTATTGTTCGTTGAACGGTTACTTGGAATACGTTAGCTATTTCCTCGATCATTGTGACGTTGATCCGAATTGTTGCGATTCACGCGGTCGTACATCGTTGCATTTCGCCTGCTATCGCGGTAATGCTTATATTGCAAAAGTACTTTTGGATCATGGAGCAGATCCGAATCGTTGGGATGCTAAAAAACAGGTAACACCATTACATTGCGCCGCCAGCGCCAAAAGTGTCGAATGCATTTTGCTATTGCTGAAACGAAAAGCTCACATAAACATTGGTCTTGAGCGGCATTCTGCATTACACTTTGCCATCGAACGTGATGCTGTGGAATGTTGCGAGGTTCTATTAAAGTATGGCGCCAATCCCAATACTCCCCAAGTTTATACGGAAACGCCGCTACATACCGCCTGTGCTCAAGGCTTCACAAAATGCGTCGAATTACTATTAAATCACGATGCTGATGTCCGCTCCCAATATGGCGAGAGTAAAATGACGGCATTACATTTGGGTAAGCGTCACATACATATTCTGCTTTCATTTTCATCATAATTTTTTGAACATATTTCCATACACGTATGTATGCATAGGAAATAGATGTACATCTTGTACGGCACATAGTGTGAATAATTTCGAATTTACGAATCGTTCGCATTAAGCAATTGTGAAAAATAATGTGAAAAAATTATTAACATAAATCATTTGAAGTGCGGAGAGCCTTCAATGCACAACAGATATATATATATATGTACAGATATAAACGATATGTGCATGAAACTGACTCAAATCCACATACGAAGTATTTGAAAAATAAAAACCGTTAATCGACTTAGTCGACTTTAGTCGTCATAATTGAAAGAGGCAAATGAAAACTTTTGTCCCCACACATTCGGTAATGGTCGACTTGTGTTCGTAGTTGAAGGGCAATTTAGTCAAAGATTTTTCTAACGATTGCCAGCTCATTCATATCTTGACAATAGAAGGCAGCAGCGGAGTTTTGTAAATTATTTTGAGGAAATTTATATCCCCTTTGCAAATGTGTTTGTTGTCTTGTCTCTTGTCTCGGTCTCGGCGCATGAGCAAACCCTTCTTCACAATCAATGCATCACATCTTGGCCTTATGGTGTAACTATAACTATGTTCACTTAGGTAGATTACCGATGTGTGTACCGATGTGTCCGCGAAATACTTTTCCAATAAGTTTCTGTGGTTTTTGAACGAAAGCATTTTTTGGTGTTACCCTACTGTGCTCTCCTCCTACACGCACCAAAACGAAATTAGTCTGGACGAATGAGTTCTCGAAAACGTCTTCGAACGACGCATAAAAGTTACTATAAAAGTAGTAGCTGTTCGCTATACGAAGAATGGACATTTTAATGATTTATTTTGAAACAAAAAGACCACAAAACAGCTTTTCAACTTCCATAACATTGAAGGGGTGACGAGCAATATGACCCTAAATATATTTCGCTTTTTTTTGTTTTGTTTTTTTTTATTGACGTAAGAGACGTATTGGATCTTTTACAATATGTGGAGAAAATTCATTAATGGAAAAGAGTTTGTTTCCTTGAAATTTCAGACTTTTGCACAAGCGCTTCGACCAGACCGTCTGTTCCAATGAATCCTTTTTCACCTAATAGTTAATAATTTTAGAGAGTGGAAGCGACTCGACCGCTTTCAGTATTCCTGCCACTTTCCCACTTTCTTTGCCATTTCGCCACATATAAAGTGCAAGCCGTGCGATTATGTCTTCATCGGCGCCCACTTGCACACATTTGAGACAGTTTTGTGGGTATAATCTTCAACGACACATGAATATGGAAACACCTTTTTTGGCCCTGGAATTGTAAACTAATCCAATACATTTCCAAACTTTAAATCTCCACCCCCCTCCCTTCCCTCTCTCTTACTCTCTCTCTCGTTTTCGTTCCTTAGGTAAGAAATATACACTTAACAGTTTCTTCCCCAAAAGAGGAGACGTTGTTTTCAACTATAAAAGTGATTCCTTAACGTTAACGCTTTCCTTGTGCACTTGCCCTGACAAACGTTAACCACGAAAGTGTGTATCGGAGAAGCGAAGAATAAAATTGTACCGCATACATTTAAAATCATGTACAAACTGAAAAAAGCCCTTCCTAACTATCAACGCAATGAAAACAAAAAGACGAATTTACTAGCGTCGTCATAAGTCGCCTACACTGACTTCATTTTCACATCGAACGAAAAGTGAGAAGTGAGACATTTAAGCGCCCTGCCTATCTGCCTATGTGATTGCATTGTCTAAGGCATTTTTCAAAACTATTATTAAAAGCAAAATTTTTCTTTATCTAAAACAATCTTTTGTTCTTTCGTTTTAGCCGCTGAAAACGATTACGTAGACTGTGTACGACTTTTGCTGGAGCATGGAGCCGATGTTGATTGTCGTAATGGTAGTTATCAAACCCCGTTACATTTGGCTTGTTTTTCGCAATCTTTAGAAACTTTAGACCTATTAATAAAACACGGGGCCGACGTGAATGCTGTATACCGCGATGGTCGCACAGCTTTACACGCTGCAATGGTTAAACGTTGGCGTTGCTTAGACTGTTGTAATATTTTGTTAAGAGCCGGAGCAAATGTTAATAAAGCGGACAATTACGGTTTTACACCTTTGCATACAGCAGCCTCAAGTGAGCTTAGCAACTGCGTTTACGCTTTTATCGGTAAGTGAATTCTATATTAATTACGCGCGTATGTGGGTGTGCGTGAAAATAATAGAAAAAAAAAAAAAAAATTAATGTTTTCTTTGAAATAGAACATGGTGCTGATGTCACTGCCCGCACGGACGGCAACGTTTCCGCTTTGTCATTCATAGTTCGCAGTACACCCGAAGTTATACCGAAATTCATGAACAAAATGGATGCGTCTATTAAGGTGTATGACCATGAAATCGGTGATGTTAACTGCGAAATAATATTAGATTTTCGTCTTTTGGTGCCTCCTGGAGCTTTAGAGAGAGGTGAAACGGAACTATTACTATGCTTGATCGAAGTCGGGCAAAAACGTTTTCTCATGCATCCGTTATGTGAGACATTTTTGTTTTTAAAATGGCGTCGTATAAGAAAATTTTATTTGATGAGTGTTCTATATCATGCTTTATACGTGATACTCTTCACAATGTATATCGTCGGCGTGTACGCCCATCATTGTGTCAAAAATCAAAAATGTCAGGCGCCTGTTCATATAGTCCCCGTTGGATATTTTGTAATTGTCTTGAATTTAATATTAATGGCTAAAGAATTATTTCAGGTATAACTGTTTGCATTTGCATTATTATAAGAAATGTACGAATGTACGTATATATTATGTGCATATCCGTAACGAAGATCCGGAACTTTTCAAACGTATAATAACTGTATCGAAACAATTAATTCGTCAAAGTTTTAATTGAAATTAATGAAAATCTCGATTTAATTAATATCAGTACAGTGAGCATCTTGGCACCAGGCCAGTTATCGCATTTTCTTCGAATTTGCGGAACTCTGCTTTGCTTTTTCGAAACGTTTCGAAATTGTTGTAGTCGCAGATCTCAGTGACTAGTTCTTGCTTAAAATGCCGTCAAATATTTTATGTTTTGTTCATCTAATTGACGATACTTTATATGTGTGGACAAACGCATGGACGCATGGAAGAGCCAAAAAAATATCGAATACGAAATGGCATTTCCCGAAGTTTCGTTACGGAATTGTGTGTATAAGTCTAGGGTATCATACAAATTTTTTCTTTTTTCAATATTGTCAGATGGCTCATGGTTTACAGGGCTACGCTAAATATTGGGAAAATTGGTTGCAATGGTCCATAATCTTTGGTGTTCTATTGTGTGTGGTTGGTCTTATTTTTCTTTTTCTAAATTTAAAATATTTAACTTTACATTCAATTTCTTTTTCTCAGACTCCAGAAATTTTGGTGGTTGACGCACTAGCAACAGTTCCTATTTGGCAGCATCATGTAGCCGCCATAGTAGTGTTACTCGTATGGTTGGAACTGATGATGCTAATCGGTCGATTTCCAATATTCGGCGTTTATGTGCAAATGTTTACAAAAGTGGCGGTTAACTTTGGAAAATTTTTAATGGCTTACATTTGCTTGTTAATTGCTTTCGGTTTAAGCTTTTCAGTGCTTTTCAATGATTACAAAGCTTTCAGGAATATTACCTGGTAAGTGCTGCTAAAAAAAAAAAAAATAAATAAATAAATAAATAAAAGTGAAAACATTATAGTACGGCTAGGTCGACTATTAAATACCCTACAGGTCATTGTCTAACACAATTCTTATTGTTGCCATAGAACACAAAAATTATACCCTCTTTTTGTATGAACTTATTGTTATGGAACTGTAAATAAATTTTGGATCTTTTTGCAAATAAAGGCTTCCTTTCCATAAGAATAGTAGTGTCCGAGAGATTCAAAAATTGTAGTACGTATTCAAAATTCAGGATAGTCAATTTTTATATCAAACTACTGTTACAGATCAATTTTCATTATAATATATTAAAGCTTAAGCTTTTTTGTCCGAAAAACAAAAATTTTCCCACAACCCTTATATAGGGCAGAATCCGAAAATAGGCGTGGGTGATCCAAATTTGGCACACTGCACTTTTTTATCTTAAATTACCGTTATGGGTAGTAAGTTTCATCGTAACATCCTAAAATGTGGACTTTTCTGCCCTACAAAGGACCAGTTTTCATGAAATTCTTTATATAGGGCAGGATCCACAAAATAGGTCGCGATGGTCCAAATTTGATACAGTTAATTTTACTATTATGATCCTTTTGTCATATGATCTTCTTGTCATATGACCATCAGTTTTCCTTATGTGAAACGGGGTTCAAGCAACTGCTCCGACCGATCTAAAGTTTTCATACCTATTTAGAATGCCAAAATACTATTACTTAGCGATTTTCATCAAGAAATTTTGAAAATTGCAATTTCTTCCCTATAACGACTTTTCAAAAGAGGGCGTTATATGGGAATTGGTCGAAAAAGTGGCCCGATCCAAATCATTTTCAATAGCGCCCGTCCTCGGGGTCAAGACACATCAGTAGAACACATTTCATCAAAATATCTCAAAAATTGCGACCTGTAGCTTGAGCAAAATTACATGGATAGAATCAAGCGGACAGACAGGCTTAGATCGAATCAGAAAATTATTCGGAATCGATTCGTATAATAAAATGTAGATCTAGCTTAAGCGCTTCTGTGTGTTAAATACGTCCACACAAGCTGAATATACCCTGCACGACAAGTGGTGTAGGGTACAAAAAGGGGAAAGTTATAATGGACTACAGTTGAATTTTTTAATACCAATCTTTGGTCTGTGCGTTTATGCGTTTAAATTCTTAAACAGTTATATACGAATAAGACAGGTTTTTATATTTCAGCATTCCAAACTTCTACAAAAACTTTGGACAGGCTGTGGCAATTTTTTGAACACCCTCTTCAATAACGAAAACTGATGGTCATATGACAAGAAGATCATATGACAAAAGGATCATAATAGTAAAATTAACTGTATCAAATTTGGACCATCTCGACCTATTTTGTGGATCCTATCCTATATATACATTTTCAGGTAAATTGGTCCTTTGTAGGGCAGAAAAGTCTACATTTTAGGATGTTACGATGAAACTTAATCCATAATAATAGTTTAAGACAAAAAAATTCACTATGCCAAATTTGGACCACCTATGTGTATTTTGGAATCCTACTCTGTATAAGAATTTATGTGAAAATGTTTGGTTTTAGGGCAGCAAGTTTTAATATGTTATGATGAAAGTTCATCTATAATAGTAGTTTGATATAAAAATTAACTATGCTGAATTTCGAAGACGTACTGCAATTTTTGAATCTCTCGGACACAGCTATTCTTGCGGAAAGTAAGTCTTCATTTGCAAAGAGGTGTCATTTTTAATATACAGTTCTATGATAGTGAGTTCATATAATAATAGAGTATAATTTTTCTGTTCTATGGCAACAATAAGAATTATGTTAAACAATGTGATGTAGGGTATTTAATAGTCGACCTAATCCGACTAAAATGTTTTCGCTTATTCTATTATAATTTGCTGCAAAATTATTTAAGAATATAAGTTCAAATATCGTATACATTAGGTTAAAAATTATCATATATTATATCGTATATTATAATTTACTATATATTAAATGTCGTACAGATACAGTTATTATTATAGTACATTGCAGACTTTCTTCGTTTCAGCGAAGCGTAATAGCGGATATTAAAAGATTGTTGTTGTCTAAGCCGAATATAAATTTTTTCTGACATTTATTTTTAGGTTATGTAACTTTTAAACAATTACGAATATATATATATATTTCTATTTAAGACCTCTTTAATTCTTATATTTTTTTTATTTTTTTTTTACATTAAAGGTCTTTATTGAAATCCATTGTAATGATGTCCGGTGAACTCGAATTCGAAGATATATTCTATGGCGATGTAGAAGTCCAGTACCCCGTAACCTCTCATTTTATATTCCTAAGTTTCGTTTTATTAGTAACAGTTATCTTAACAAATTTAATGGTCGGTTTGGCTGTTAGCGATATTCAGGGCTTGCAGGTAAGCGCTACTTTAGATCGATTAGTTAGACAAGCCGAATTGGTGTCGCGATTGGAGAGTTTGTTTTTCTCTCGCCTGTTGAGGGGTGCTCCCACTAAATTGCTGAAGATCTGCAAACGCAGCGCTTTATTACGGACTTCACGTAATAATTTGCAGTTCACCATACGGCCAAATGATCCCCGTGATAATAAATTACCCGATGATATTAAATTGAATATTTATAAATTGGTCGCTGAACGGCGTGATCGTAATCTAAGCATAAGAAGAAGAAAATTTGAAAGTAACTACAGTATGTTTCAAAGATCGATTGAAAAGCAAAATTCAACAGCGACGCCACCAACTAGCAGAAAAAACTTTCGCGACCATGATGAAAGTCAAAGATCGCAAAGAAATAGTGAACACGAGTATCTATTAAGACCACGTTCGGCCACCAATGTCCCTCAAACCTTGATGAGCGAAACGGAGGTCGCTTTAAAGTTGAAAAATCAATTTAACGGTCTGTCAGATATACGCTGGGAAATGCAACAACTGAAGATACAAATAACAAAACTGAATGAAAGATTTGATAAATTTCTAGATGGTGCGGGCGCAAAATTAAGTCGTCTAAAAAGAAATATTGATCACAAAGTGCCAATGAGATCGGAAAACGAAATGAATATGTAAATTATTTATTAAAAAGAGAACTAAACTAAAGACCAAAGTAAAAACCAAAAAAAAAAAAAAAAAAAAAATGTATTTTAATGCAAGAGAAAAAATGCTTTTATTTTGAAACTTTAAGATTCTCGTTCTTATTACATTAGCCTGGGACTTGTGTTAACCATTTGTCTTGACTTTGATTCCAAAGTAAGGCATCTTCCGATGGAGGAAGTTCATTTTTCTTTAATTGAGTCCAAGCTTTCGTCTGAGGATTATAAACAAAAGTTTTCGTATCTGATCCCGGAGGCGGTGGTGTATTAATTGTCACCGATATACTACGAGCTGTTGTTAAAGGAAATAACTCTGGCTGCTTGTTCGAATTCGGCGAAGGCTTATTAACATCAATAAGTTCATATTCCAAATTTGGATTGCGATTATTGGGGAAAGCCTCAACCCACATAATAAACGCAGTACATCCTGAAATAATTTAACAGAAGCAATCGTATATTTCTAAAGCATTTTTCAGCGTTTGTCTTAGAATAAAAAAAAAGACAAAAGAAAAAATAAAAAAAACAAAACCACTTCTTACCGAGGAATATAAAAATCTTCATTTTATGAATGTTATCAATATTTTCTACTTTTTTACGTATTAACATACAATTCAGTACTGAAGGCAGAGATTACGGCTTGTGCTTTCTTGATGTATAAATGCAATCTTAAATTTCACTGGTTTCGCAATCGAAACACTTACTTAATACACATATTACGTCTATGCATAAATTCGTGGCCAACTTTGAGTGCTAGACGAGGTCATCATATTTTAAGGAAGCTTCCGTTCGTTTGTAAAATTGATCTTGTGCTTATTTCTGGGCTTTGAAGTCGTCTCATTCTAAATTCGGAGTTGATGACTCATCGATGACCAACGGGTGGCGAATATTGTCTTTCTTTATATATATTCGTAACCAAGGTTTCGCCATTGCTGATATTGACAAAACGTTCTGTTAGAGGATGCGTTTCTCAGATCTCAGAATATTCGCACAATTTCAGGTTTCACCGAATGAGTAAAAATCTGATATATTCAGCTGGCGAAAAAACATTTGCTGCAAACATTTGCTTAGATCCAATGCTTGATTCATTGCCGTTTTTACAGTTGTATATATATATATATGATGTCAGATGTTTAATTATTTACAATTAAATACAATTCAAAATTCATTTACTCGCATCGTTGATCATTATAAGCCGAGGTAGATCTTAACACAACTAAAATATTATTATAATATACTATGTGATGAGTTTCCTCTTGAAAACGTAATGATGGTGGCAGACGCCAGATATGCTTATTTACGTTGGTTAAGAATATGTATGAATCATGCATATATGTACTTCGTGTTTATTAAATATCACAAACATTAGATAAACGTAATGTAACCGTTCCGAAAATGCAAAAAAGGGGAAATAGAGACAAGAAATTCTTAAAATTGATATCAAATGAACCTTTCAATCGGATGAAGTCATATAAAAAGGAATAAATTTCGTATTTTTGGAACGAACTGTTCGCGCTTTGCGAGATTTACTGGTGAAACTTGCGTGTGTTGGTGAGTGTTTTTTTTTTTTTTGCTCAGCGAGCAGGAGGTAGTAAATCTCCAAAAGACACTGCTGGTTCTTAGTAGCAGCATGCACGATTCGCCATCTATGGCCGGGCAATTCGGCGAGTTGTCGTGTCCGAACCTGAACAGGTACTTTCGAAAACAGCCATGGCCAGGCAGGAACTGGATGAGGTAGTAATTTACCTCACCGTATGGCCATTGCATTATGTTTGGGATAAGGACGAACGTTCATCTTCCTTTCGTTGTTCTTTCCCAACGCGATTGTGTTGGAGAGTGTGAGTGTGTGTGTGTGTGTGTGCGTGTAGCCGATGAATATCGATTAACAAATTTAATAGATTCCAAAATTGACCGTACGGCTTGCAATGCTTTAGCAAAAGACGGTCCCGCATTTGACAAAGCAATCTCGTCACTTACTTGCTACAGTCGCTTTAGAAGATCGAATTTTTAAAGTTTTTGCTTTCGAAAAGATTCCGCTTAGGAAATATCGCACTAACCAGGGTAAAGCCAAATTGCGACGAGCTTCACGCAAAATTCATGTACAACCTATCAATTTAAGACCCATCACACACAATATGAACTTGACTTATGACTTCTCTTTCTTCCTAATCTTTTCAAAGTTCCAAATAATGAGAATTTTTTTTATTATCAACATTTTGATGGCAAAATTTAATTTTAATTCATTTAATTCAAGATTTTATTTATATTTCTATTGTTTATGATTTTATTAAGGATACATATGAATGGAAGAGAATTCCGTTGAGAGCCTAATTGCTGCCACATATTCCAAATCGTCTTGCTGTAACATCTAGTTAATGCATTTAATTAATTAATGAATAATGAAATGAATTTAGTTCGCAACTAACCTTTGCCACAGGCTCTAGCGCATTCTAGACGCCCGGAATTATGATAATCGACACCATCCGTACCACAAACGGGATTATACTGCATAGTTGATGGGCATGATTGCCAGCAGGTTAGAAAACGTGGTGAATCTGTTGTTGGTGCTGCAGTCGTTGACGTAACTGTGGTCTGATCGGAAGATTCTTGCGGCCTAGCATTGATTGCACTAATTATAAAAACTGTAAATATATTCCATTAATTGATTAATGTTTTTTTTTCCCCCGAAAATTGTTTCAAACTATCTGAAGTTGCCCCTTACCAAGTAAAATAATAACCTTCATGGCAATGCAAGTTTGCAGCGTAATTGAGAATTTTTGAAAAATAATTTACTTTTAACTCAAATGATTCTATATACACCCCGATTTATACTAATGCGGTTTAACACCGCATTCACTATCACGTAAAAAGAAAAAAATAAGAGAAAATCATTTTGATTTTGTTATTCGCAAAAAATGCAAATTCTCTTGAAATGTTTTTTTGCTTTCAACACCGGAAAATCGGAGAGATCATATTAATTTTGTTAAATCATATGTAACAGCATATTTACGTATGATTCCAATTGAGTAGCAAATAAAATTGGATTCAATTGAACTAACTATATATAGCCAGATTTGTAAGATTTTTAATTGTAAAACTCTTAAGTTTACTGGAACTTAGCAGATCACAGCCAATATGATAATACAGTGAAGCGGGGGCTTAAATTAGTTGAAATATTGAAACGGATTCGAAAATAAATACACTCAATTCTCTTTTTACACGAATTTTTTTTTACACGAATTTGATTTAACACGAGTTCAAAAGAAAAAAAATTTCTTTTTTTACACGAATTATTTTGTTTTAACACGATTTATATTTATGAATTTCAGATATAATTCCCTTTTTCAAAAGTAGAATTTATTTTTTATAAAATATTTAATGGATTTAAAATGTGTAAACACGAAATAAATTAAGTGAACTCTAACAAGAATTTTTTAATATTTTTTTAAAATGCGTAAGCACGAAATAAATTAAGTGAACTCTAACAAGAAGTTTTTAATATTTTTTTAAAATGTGTTAGCACGAAATAAATTAAGTGAACTTTAACAAGAACTTTTTAATATTGTTTACACCTAATTCTCTTTTTACACGATTTTTTTTAGACGTATTTTTTAGGAACGTATCAATCGTGTAAAAAGAGAATTAGGTGTATATTTATTATTTTTAAGTAATTAAAGCTTTACTTAAAGAGATGAAATAAAAATTTACATTAATATAGCTTTCGTTTTTTTTGTTTTCTTTTGTTTGTTTTGTTTTGTTTGGCGTACAGACCAGACCGGTTTAGAGCTGCTATTAAGCAATTACTCTTGAAAATAACTTAAAAATATATTGTAACTTGCAAATAAAAAAGTCCACCTTTCATCGATATACTTATAATAAATTGCCAGATATTCAGGAAATAATAAAAACAAATTTTTATCTGATCTTTACACTGACATCACGATGAGCCATTGATCATAAAATCATTATTAGAAGTAAATAAAATAAAAAATGCTATTTATCTTCCTTATAATACTACTACTATTTGGTTCGATTAACTATAGTAATTTTTAAGATTTATTGTATTACCCCTATTGAATAGATGCTTGCATGTATTTTGATCAGTGATATCGATTGTTGAAAACGATACGAAGTATTACGAAGTATCAATGCACACAACAGTTAAATTCAATGATTTTATCGTCTCACTACGTCAAAGAATAGTAGTAGTTTTCCCTTTGATATTATTGAGTCAATCAGCGAGCGTATAGAGACGCTAGTCTGTGGCCGAAGTCCATCCAAAACTTTTAAAAGTGACAAAGAACGGCCTGGAGGACGAAAAAAGCTCGAAAACAATGAGTTGCATAACATATTGAACGAAAATTCTCAATAAACGTTTAAAAGGCTTAACAGCTGATGAATCCACGGATATTAGACGTTTATATGGGAATATGACCACTGTACGCATTGACTTAAAATGCTTTTTTGAATTGAATTTCATTGCTTGTGAGACAAGAAAACGAAGATTTTTCTGTGGCGTATTGAGATTGACGATGAAAAGTACGTCTGCTACAACAATCCTAATCGCAAAAAGTCATGGGCAACTCCCGTAGAGTCATCCACTTTCAAACCGAAGCGGAATATTCATGGGCATCAAGTTTTGCTGAGCATATGGTGAGATCAGGAACGTTTAGTGTATTATGAGCTGCTAAAGCCGAATGAACCTTTTTCTACAGATCTCTACATTCATCATTTCAACAAATTGGACGATGTATTGTTGCAAAAATGACCAGCAATAGCGATTAACAGGCGCACAGTCATCTTCTCGGCCGCGCATTGCAATTGTTTTCAAGGCCTTCTGATTACCATTGCCATTCTAATTTGTCAAATCCAAGTTCCTCAAATAAACATATGATTTTAATAAAACCAATCTCTCAATACTTAAATCTCATCTTTCACACCTTATGCTCTATTCTTCTACTGGGAATATTGAAACCTAACTATCATCGATCTAGCTATTTCTGCATCCGTTCCGATCAACCATCATCATCTTCCAAGCATGTGCCCACCATTGTTTAAGAAGATTACCATAATAAGAAAAACTTTTCAAGAAATTTATGGAAATTGTTTCTACTTATGACCATTTCGCCTATTCTGCTGCAAAGCATCGATTTAATTATCTCAACCTCCTCACTGCTTGTTAATCCTCAACATTTTTTTTTCAAGTTTGTCAACGTCAAAAGAAAAATCTCACATCCCTCTCAGGTTTCTTTCAATGGCTTCCAGTCCTCTGGTGATATTGGAACCTCAAATCTCTTTGCTGAATACTTCCGGCGGAGTTTTTCAGCTACTGATTCCGATTGAACTGTTAACTAACCCTATTTTATAACTAATTCAGTTTCGTTTCCTAAT
>CCAG010019359.1:0-26856 GCA_001077435.1 Glossina morsitans morsitans | reverse complement strand
TATTTAGTGTAATTGTCGGTGAAGTGTCTGTGGGATAAAAATTACAACCTTCCGCATTACTTCCGAACCAGATAGCTTACCGTCCGTCCGTTGATCGTCTCCGATCTTTCTAATCTTTTGTTTAATATATATATTTATTTTATTATACAACAGGGTACAAAAGGTACGACCATAGACCGCAGACATCTTATGTTCCAACAATTGGCGAATCATTCGTCCCGTGACTTTGTATTGTAGATGTGAGCTCATAACCGAATGCATTTCTGAACGTAAACCAATTCCAATTCTATTGTTACCCCTAATTTTCCATTTTTGCGATCGCACTCACAAACCTGGTCATCTTTCACATGTGTAATATAAGTGATCATAAGTGGAAGCAGTTGTGGCAAATTCTACATGTTCTTCTTCAGCACATGTTCCGACAAACCGATGCCGATTAGAAACTATGCGCAATATTTTGCTTTTACGATATTCAGGTCAGTTCTATTAACAGTTACTTCTACGTTGATGCTTTGATTTTGAAGGTAAAATCGAATGAAAATATGACGAATAGTTGGTAGAATTCATTTTCAGCTCGCCTAAGAGACTCTTTAGGGCCACTCTTTTAAAAAAAAAAAAATGAAAAGCTGTACTCTAAAAATGAAATTTACTTAAGATAATAAAATTAATTTACTTCAAATATTATGTCAAAATGATGAATTTAATGTTTCTTGTCCTTTCGTTTCTTTGTCTTTGCCCGAGTGTCCGTACTTTCTCTCTGCTTTGTATATTATCAGCAAATTATGGTCAAATCTTCTCTAGTATATGGAGGTATTGTGCTTTGATTGTTGTATGTTTTCTGTGCATTTGATGATGCTTTCCATCCCCCCGCCCCCCTAAGTTTACATACTGGACAAATTGAAATTTATCGCGCTGACATAACAAAAAGAAAACTATTCCTATAACAATTGGCAGCAACAAAAACAATTGCGAAAAAAAATGGCTTAACATGTCAAGAGCATTTTCTAGATTTTTATGTTCTAAACATCGCTGAAAGAGAGAGGGAGAAGACGAAAAAAAAAAAAAATCAAGAAAGTAAAAAACATCTAAACATATATATATATGCAAGTACAGAAGTACGTTCATGTTTTTTGCAGATTTCGTTTATAGTTTCTATTAGATCTGTATTATTACTATTATTGTTGTTGTTGGTTTTGTTGTTGCCGCCGCCCTTGTTATTATTATTATTACTATTGTTGTTGTTATTACTGTTTCGGTACATAAATTGTTGTTGTTATTATTTAGAATGACTGTTTATAGACCGTCTGTCGGTATGCGGCAATTTGCGTTTGTTTTTTGTTGGGGTTTGTTGCTGCTGTTGTTGTATCTTTTTTTTTCTTCTGCTCTCTGCTTTAAGTTTATTGTCTAGTGCTTGCCAACCATTGCAAACGTCATTCATACGGCCAACATTGCACTATGTCGAGCTGGTTAGAACGTTTGGTGTGGCAATAGGTGGGTGTTATGTTTGGTTAGTGAAGTCTGTAATAGTAGAATACCGATACCTAGTGCATGCATGGGCACACTTGTCTAAGCGCATATTTATGCGTCTACTCCAGCTCATGTATATTACCATACAAATATGGGCTTTTTTTTTTTCTTTTTCGATCAACAAAACAGATTACCATGGCCATAATATAGTTGGCCTATCAACATATTATATAAGATATTACAAAAATAATTTAATTCCAATACTAAGCTTTGATACTTGGTTCAAGAAAATTCACCCATTATTTATTCAGATGTTGTATCTTTATGCAATTACAAGTTCATAATATCACGCCATTTTCAATGTGATTGCTGTAGAAGAGCCTCGTCTTCAATATTCGTTTAATTTTGGTAGAGTTTTAAAAATCTTCTTTCGAGTTTTTTTTGCTTATTTTACTGGGTATACGTATGGTAAAGAGCGGGAAAATTTCAAACGCAAAGTATATACGAATGTCAAGATATCAATATCAAGAAGCTAACGGCATTCTTCCTAGAAAGCGTACACTATCTTAGCCTACATATTCAATACACACTCACGACGACCACACTTGAACATATCAAGCACAGTTTTTGACTCGCTTGTCATAGATTTATTATATAACAAAAATGTGAAGAAATGTTCCGGAAAAGTAGAAAGATCCACAATATCAATGAAAGAAAGGAGTAATAAAATCTCTCTTTGCTAAAGCCAAGAACTTGTGCTTTTTTCTCAATTTTTAATTGGGAGGCTTTTTTATATTTTGATCCATTAAGTGTAACCTTAACATATCTTTCCTGGCATTGCGAAAAGGAAGACTTTAATATTGTTTCCACATATCATATATATGTGTGTGTGTGCGTGTAGTAAATCTCCCATTAAAAAGTTAGAATAAAGTCTTTCGTGAACGAAAACATTACCGTTATCGTTGATATTCGAATGGAAAGAACTAAGATTGGCTGTTGGAGAAATATTTCAAGGTCACAGCAATTACTTGCTGCCCCGACTCTTGCGCCCAATGAATGATCACAACTATGAATATTCTACTCTACCATTAGAAGGGCTTAAGTGCTATGTAGTGCATTTTAGTGTAAAGCAGTCGTAGTTTTCTTTTACTTTTTTTTTTTTTTTTTTCTTTTTTCTTATTTTGTTTTGTGACATCTACTTGGCAAACAACGAAAAGAATACCGAGAGCATTTAGTCAAGTGTTTGAGTGTTTATTTTTTTTGCTGGAATCTGTATTCTACCAGTAGCTCTCGATGTGATGTGCATAAGAATGTTTAACTCTAGTGAGAAACACTATAAACTGCAAGTAGCAATAACAAGTGTACCAGGAGCAGCAAAAAGTACTGGTAGCTCTAACAGTAACGACAATAATAAAAATACTAAAAATGGGTGTCGACTTTACAACAATAGCAACAATAACAGTAACAACAACAACAACAACAACAACAACAAATATAATGAATAACCAGACCAAGATTACCTACTTTTATCCCTTTTTCATGTCTGTCTGGTCGATAGTTTTCTTTTCAAGTAAAACTATTGTGTAGTAAAAAACAAGTAAACTATTCCCCGAGCATGCAGTAACAACAGCACGTAGTTAGTTTGTTGGAAATTGTAATGAAAATTGCACATCTAACACTGCCAAAGTGTTACTGGATTTTTCAATAGCAGTGGGACACTTGGGTATGCTAATGCTAATGCTAATGCTGTTTGCTGTCGCTGTTGCTGTTATTGTTGTTCTTGTTATAAAATTGTACCAAATGTTTATGTTTATGTCTTTTTTTTTTTGCTTTTTTTCATGCTACTGCCTTTATTGTAATGCATCTATTGCTGTTGTTGTTGTTGTTGTTGTTGTTGGTGTTGTAACGTCTGGTGAAATTTAAACTACATTATTTAAACATAGTAATGATTGTAATAATGTTATCAATACTTATATTTAAATATTGTTTCCCAGCTCCTAACATTCAATACGCATTGTTCTTGTTGTTGTTGCCGTTAAAGATAATAACGTTTGCTAGGAAAGCGCTGGTTCTGTAGTCACAAATTGTTGAATGAAAAATTTTAAAAGAGAAAGATTGGAGTGGGCGTTGTAGGGGTATGCATAATCAACCTTCGTTTAAGCTCCAATTAACCGCCGCTAAGTCACTGAGCATACACTGAGCGGTAGCGCATCTTTACAAAATATCCATAACGAAAATTGAATGCATTTAAAGGGTAAAATATTTAATAGACTTTTATAATCCTTAACCTTAGAACACTTGATTAATGATTGTGCGGATTAGTTGCGATCTCTATCTACGCTAAAGGCTACTCGAAGTTTGGTCGCTGTTGAGTGGCCGATTATTGTGAGTTGTGAGAGTGAGAGATATCTTGGCGATTGAAGTTTTCGCAACGAAATTTCGCAAGCACCCACCATTGGCATACTCTCTCACTGCACGTTAAAGCACATGGGCGTATAAACGTTTTTTGCTTTCAGTGTTTAAATGTCAACAGTTTTAATTTTTACTTAATCTACGACCATCAACATGTTTAACAGATGTTCGGGAATATATGCGCGGAAATATATTGTGTGTTTGTATCAGTGTTTAAATCAATCCAATGGATTAGTTAACTACAAGCATCCCCATCAATGTAGATTTTAATATAGAACTTTTACTCTCATCCTTAAAGTATGCAACAGCTACACTCTTTGGCTGTCATAAAATATCATTCAATTGTGTTTCTGTGCCACAAACAGCAACAAACAAACAACAAACAACACTCTCAATTATTTACGCTTTTTAAATTCATTCAACACATATACAAAACGTATAAACAATGATTAGTACTTAATGTGTTTATCATACAAATACAATCCAATACATACACGCATGCACACCCGGCTGCATTCTGTTGACGCTTTAAAGTTAAAACAAAAGCTCTTTTGTTGTTAAAAGGAACCGTTAATAATAAATAAAGAAAATAAAAAAAAAAAATCTGGCATAATGAATATTTCTAAGCGTAGAGAAGGAAGGGGAAGTTTGAGTTCTCTTCAGTTTATATATAAAGTTCCTGCGATATGAAAAAGGAAGCGAAAAATGAACTTAAAACAAACACGCACACAAAACGAAAGCAAGCGAAGACAATAAATAATCCAAACCCCTGCTAAGGCGAGCGTGTTGACGTAATGAGTCTGAGTTTTTGTTTTCGTTTTTGTTCTTGCTTCTTGCTTTCTCCTCGTTGCGGATAAAGGAAAGCTTAAGAGGAGCTTCAAACGTGAACGATTTTGTTCTTGATATCAGTTACTGTTGAAACGACAGTGCGGGCAAAAGTTTAGCCAAATAAGAAATTTCTGAAGGCTTTCAAGTGATCCGATTCAATTTATGTTAAATAATTGACTTTTTAAAGATTCATACAGACTTTTTAAAATCATCAAATATTTGCTAATTATTTTTGATAATTTCTATAATCTTAACTGTGGTAAGGTCGCGTTACGTTTACGTGTTTTTGTTTTTTTTTTCTTTTCATTTGAATTTCTTTACACATAAACATTTCAATCTGTATTAAAAAGTTTACGTTCAACACTCCCTAAAGCTGTCTTCACCCAACTATTTCTTAGTGTCTCTCTGCTTTTCTTTCTTTTCTTCCTCTACGTTTTCCATTCACATTTCGTTAATAATTAATGCATTTACCGGCATTTTCGCAAAATTTAAATGTTTTCGTTAGTATGTGCAACACTTTTATTTCGCTATTAAAGGCTTCGCTATATAATAAATATCTCAACCCTTGCAAGACGTTCGGTCCCATAAGCACACAGACATTGTCAGACGTTTATTTAGTTACCCAGAAAAATTTAGATGTTTTTCTTTTATGTTTATGGCTTAAGACAAGGCATTTATGCATAATTGATTAAATGACTGCCTATAATGGTTTCTGCTCCGTTTCGTCCCTTTCTTCGTCTTTTCCGCACATTTCCTTTTACTCTTTCTCTCTCTCTCTTTCTCTCTCTCTCTCTCTCCACACTCTCTCTCTCTATCTATCTCTCTCTCTCTCTCTTTCTGTTGTGTACTTTATATGTCGAAAGGTTCTGTTGCTTATGTCGAATGCATGGAGAACAACCAGCAGTCGTGTTGTATATTGAAAATCATCATGAATGGATTCCGACACAGAGTGAAAATCTTTCATTTACAATGAATAATAAAGTAAAAGTAATACTCAAAATGGTTTAGCATTTCATGATAATAATAATAATAAAAGAATAATAAGAACAATACGCCAAAATAATAAAATAAATAAGTGAATCTTTGAGGAAATCCTCGATGTTTAGCCGTAAGATAAATAAATACATGCTTGTATTAAGAATGCTTTATTCTTTATAACACATACCTTATAATACTAGGTTATGTCAATTTATTACAACATTTCAGTACGACGTGCATATTCGGGTTTGCACGAAATATATTCGAGTCGTTATTAAAATTGTATTTTCCAATGATTTAACGATTTTTCACATAAACGTACGTCCAATTGTTTAAAACGTTCGTCCTTCTGTCAGTTCACACGTCCATCATTTCATACATCCTTCTGCTGCTACTGACTGCCCATATGTTTATAACTCTGTATGTATTTAAGCAAGTCCGCCTGTCTCTCACTACCGTTTACATCTGTATCTGTCAATACATACATTTCTTTATATACTCACGCCACTCTTTTGGTATGTCCGTCCAATAGTATGCCCGCCCACTAGCATGCCCATCTACGTGTACATCCCTCTTCCTTTCTGGCCATCTATTAGCGCGCTATTGTAGTAGTACGTCCGTCTACTAGTATGCTCCGTTTTCTGTACACATCGGCCGGTTTTTATATTCGTCTATCTATGCTTATGTCTGCTTTTGTGCTCGTATGTTCACTTACTTATCTGAAGTTTCGCCTACCTTTTCATCGGGCGTCTGTTTATCTAATATATCTCTTCGTCTGTAAATATGTTTCTCTGGGGTATGCGTTTAAAGTACAATGGCCAATATATCCACTAAGAGTTATTAGTATCTATAGAAGAAGAGAGTCTCGTTAGAAGCCGTGAAATGTTCCTGCGGCTAGATGATCTCCTATCATCCATGTATTATCAAAACCAGACAAACACTTCGGTTGCCGCGCTCGCTGGTTAATGCATTACTCAGACAATACTTAAAGATTTATCTTTATTTCGTATCATGATTGTTTCATCTACGACCTAAATTTTTACATAAAAACTCAAGATTATCATCTCCTCTGCAGCATTTGTTGTTGACTTTCAGCTTTCTAAGGTATTATTCCAGTATTCGCATTACTTTTCTCCCGGAATGAATAGAAACTGTGTCACTTAATACTTAGCATAATAAAGGCATAGCATTTCATATCCCTGCAACAATTATTGTAATAGCAAATGGATGCAAGCGGTAGTTGGCGGGGGATAGCATCGAGTAAATCCTGCTTTCGAACAATAATCAAAATATAAAAAAAAAATAATGAAATTTGAAATGAAACTAAAAGATGAACCAATGAGGAAAAAAAAGAGAAAGAGAGAAAGGAATTTACGGGCTCTTACAAGCCTTCTTCTTGTATAGTACATCCTTTTTTGTGCAACAAACGTGAGCACAGCAATTTCAACATTGATTTTTCTAAAGGGAATAAAACCAAAAGCTCTCCACGGTCTGTTGAAAGGTTTTATAGTGTTGCTTGTTATTGTTGTTGCTTTTATCGCTGTTGCTGTTACTGTTACTGTTGTTGTTGTTGTTGTTGTTGGCATATAAAAATCCTTGTGTGTTTTTTTTGTTTCCTGTTTTGTAGTCATTTTGCTTCCTGTGCATGTGGTGAACGCTGGTCGGTCGTTTTGACGGTCTGTTTGCCTGTCTGTCCATCCTTCTATGTGTGCTTCTCGTTCGTTATGCCTGGCAACTGGAATTTATGTTTTGAAATGTTTGCCACCATCATTCTTTAACATAATGCAGTCGTGCACCATTCACTCAGTCATTCAGTCATTCGCACATTTCTTCACTTATACACGGTTAGGCAAAGCATTGCTTGCATTGTTACTAGCAGCAGTCGTATAAACAAACATTTTTCGAATACATTGTATATCTGTATGTGCACTTCGGCTTGCGTCGGTTTGTCTTTCGAATTTGCTTCTCTCGCTTTATTTTGTTATTGTTGTCATTATATTGTCATTATTCCCTAAGCTAACAGTAGAGGGCGCTATGCATTTTCTTTTTTTCCATGTCATAACAACTCGGCACTCATCGTTCGTTATTTGTAATAATTTTTACTGTTGCTTGTGTGCTGTTTGTAAAGAATCGTCATTCATTCCTTTCCTCGCGTCTTGTCCTGCTTTCTCTTTATCATTATTATTATTATTATTATTATTATTATTATTATTATTATTATTATTATTATTGCCGTCATCATGCTCTGTTCGCTCCGTTGTCAATTCGTTGTTTGTCTGTCTGTATGTCTGCCTGTATATATATCTGTCTGTCTCTCTGCCTGCATTTGTTGACACATCATTGTGTTGGGTTGTCATTCCGAGCGTGTGTTTATGTGTTTTATGGAAATTAGTTTTTATATGAATTTCTTACAAAACGTGTTTTACTTCTATTTTTAGTTTCATTTCAATTGCGCGCAATTTCTACTGTTTCGCTTGACGGTTTTTTCGGTTTTTTGCAATATATATTTTTTTTTTTTTTGCATTTAAAAGCCTGCGTTTTTCTGCTCCTTTAGAGAGAAGTAGCAGCATTGCTCAGGAACGTGACTGTGTGACGATTTTGGCTAATACGTTATGAATTACGCTATGAAAATACTTTAAGTTATTACGGTAATGACAGAAATAATGAGGCTTAGGCGGCATATTTTGAAAACTATTTTTAAATGCACAAACTAAAAGCTGAGATTTGAAATACCAATGATTTGAGGTTCGTTCGACGATGCGCCGATTAATACCGATTTCGTCAAATTAAAAATAAATTTAAAAGCAAAAAAAAAAAAAAAATTCGATCCAATAATTTTACGAGAAATCAATTGTGAATGTGAATTATGCGAAGTATGCATCTCGACAGTTAACAATTAATTTAACCGTCATATACTATTATGCTTCTTCATATGTGACGCCTAAAGGCAGCAATAGTTCTTTAGCTCATCTTCATTACAAGTTGCAAATGTTCGCATAACATATTTGCCATACATACATACAGTCTTGCTTTTAATTTATTTATAGTTAAAAATTGAAAGATTAGACTACATCGATACACATCCACACACTCGTAATAAATGTATATGTCACGAGTAGCTATTGGGTCATCAAATTGACAGCTGTATAAAGTAAAAATTGGTTGTCAAGTATTGGCAAAGCATTAAAGCGCCTATCTGTGCTATGAACGTAATGCAAGCTTTGCAATTGCGAAAGTCCTCAGCGATGCATGTATCTACTGGTTTGTGGACATTATAACGGATTACATGACCCCGACTGGGAAGTAAATGGGGATGTTGAACCACAAAGCTTGGTTTCGTGAATTTAACGGTACAAACTACCGTACAGGTTAGGAATTAGTGCTCGTGCTGCATCCCTAAGGTCTGGAAAACAAATTCGAATCGGACTCGAATGTTATAAGTCCGTCCAACTTTAACCAAATATCGAAGATTCCTTTTTATGGTAGTAGTGTGACATGTGATAAATGAAAATTTGGAAAAGACAAACGGACTCTATAACAAAATAATGTTGTATTGAAAGCGTGCACACTTAGTAATAGATAACATTGTAAGCAAAAAATTTCCCATGAGCTATACTTTTGTTAATTTCCTCTCACTCTCTCCGCCTTTCTGGTGGTCAAGTGACTTCAATTAGTGTAAGAAGTTAGGTGTTTGTTAACAATTCATTGTAAGAGAGTAGACCAGAGTAGAGTAGACATCTTTCTACTGATTAGGCAACTTTCGAACGACAAGTAATTAAAGTAATTGTGAAAGTAAAAATGCCGCTGTGTTGAGTGCCGTACAAAACCAAGATATACTTAAAAAAATACTTTAATAGAAGGCGTCACAAATTAAAAGGACGGCAATGTTAAATCCACCCATTAAATAGTATGCAAGTACTATGATATTAATATGAAATGCAGTCCCAACAACATATTGGCCGTACAGTAGTTTGTGGAGTCGCACGGCGGCGGTTTAACAAAAATTAGAACCCTCATGTTGTCTGCACATTTCTGGTTCGAGGAAGTAATCGAGATTAGTCCAAGACTTGTTTTGTTGCATTTAACAAACATTCCCGGCGAATTTGGTTTAAAACGAAGGCGGATAAATAAGGTAGAATGATGAAAGGCATGTTTACGTTGCAGTATTTTTTAATTCGCACGGACAGCCGGCATGAGAGCGACCAAGTTCCTCTCTACTGCGAACAGCCTTTCGGGGAGTATCGTAGAGGCTGTGGATACCTCAGATCGTATATCGAAGGGGCATTGGGGGCGTAGCGTGGCAAGTTTGGATCATACTCAATATCTCTCATATCTGGTATTGCAGCTTTAATATAGGCCCTACAAGTTATGCAAGATTGTCCTGCAAACGAAGGAGGACAACCGATTTTGCGTGATTTCGTGTGAAGCCTGAAGTTGACAGGTGCAGGTGTAACATTCCAAAGCATTCATTTGAAAGCACTCTTTTCCTTTTGGAAAAAAAAAATATTTGGGATATAAAAAATATACATCGAAGAACCATCACCAAATGCATAGAAGAAGAGCTACATCGGCATAATTAGGATCTATCTTATCTGCATAAGCGTACATTAAAAAACATTTGATTGCTTGATTGATTATCCAGCTGAAGGCTGGATAAAGGTAAAGGCTTGCTTGGAAGCAAAGCTTCAATCCAGAATCGAAGATAAATCAATTCTATATATAATTAATTCAATAGAACTAACTAACTTTGATGAATATCAATATAGACGATTATTTGTTTGTATTAGTTTACGTTATTACAACAATTTTTTATTTTAATGATTTTCCTCTTTCAACATAATATTGTATTAAAGAAAAGATTATTAATTTCTTTTCAAATCTTTTCAACATAACTCCAAACATCCATCCGAATGTGAAAAGAGTTTTAAACAATTAAAAGAAAAAAAAAAAAAAAACAAATACATTTATGTGAAAATTTTCAGTAAATGGAAAGAATGGAAAGAAAGAAAAATTTGAAAATAAAAAAAAAAAAATAAAAAATATATTGAAAGAAATTAGAACGCAAAAGTTCATTGCACTTCACTTCAGTTTTATAAATCGATGCGTGCATGTCTAGAGCAGAGAAGTCGCACACATAAATAATCCACAAAATCAATTCAAGTCATTTAGAGAAGGGTGTTTGTTGTTACTTTATGAATTCCATAATGATTACAGTTAACTAGAAGCGTGGATGACGATGATGACGATAATGACGATGATGACGATGAATTTTACAGCATAGCTGATATGAAAAAGAAAATGTTAACAGAAAACTTTCGTGCCTCACAGAGATAATGCCGAAGGCATTAGGAGAGACAAATATGATTTGTAGCATATGCTAACGTAACTCTGTAGAATAGGAGAGCGAAAAATGTTAACGTGTAACAGTTAGGTAGAGAATTTCATTCAACATACACAGCCTGTTATTAAGAGTATAAAAGACTTTTTTTTGTTTTTTTCCAAGAATAATGTTTTTAAACATATTTAAAGAATAAGAAAAAGGAACAATTTGTTATTACTTACTTATTGCGCTCATTATATTATGCGTTCGTCACAGAATAATAAAAACCGATTCGTTATTATTTATTGTTTATTATATCTGATCCTCTGCCTAAACTAGATAACTGCCTAAATAATAGGTAAATAAATAAATATGATAAAAAAGCCGATATAATCGCGCTATGGTTACGTTGTCCAGCGCGTCATATTTCAAAGAATACCAAATATATTCAACATGAGAATGTTGTCTCATTCCCCTCGCCTTTCACGTTCTATTTACAGTATTGATTTGTTCGAAGCTTCAAGCCTTAAAATTAAAACACAAAAATATTATCTCAGATGAAAACTATCCGAACATAAGCACATCGGTGGATTAATAATGTTTACTTTATAGTATATTCATACTTGGCGTTACCATATCGATAGGATTGCTTGGAAAAGCCCTCCGTTCTCATTTTTTCTTATACTCAGCCAAGTCTTTTCGAACAAATGGCGCTATTAACGTCTCCTCCAGTTTTACAACTCGTTCTTCTTACAGTTTGTTGTTCGTATATGGAAATTGTAAAAGAAGAATTCTTAGGTGTTAGATCTGAATGAAAGGCGTAATAGCTTGTCAATTTGCCAAATCATTGTTGGACCGTTAGCGTTTATTGCCATATCTTCAGATATCTGCAGATATCGGCGACCGAACTTAGGATAATTTCCGCAATGGGCACGCCCCATCAGCGTTTCTTAATTTCGGCATATAAAATCGAAATTGATTTACTTTGAAGGAGATGGAATTAATATTTGGAGATTGTTCTTTGACGAAACTAAGCAAAAATTTTCAAAAATTTTAAAATATTATCTCAGGTCAAGTGCGCCCTTCAAAAGTAAGACTAGTGGGCTCTTAAAATCCAACAAAATTCGCTTAAGCAACATTTTTTATTAAAACAAGTGAAAAAATTAAATTTGGTCGGGACCGAATTTTTTATACCCATCACCATTTGCCCCAAAAAAAGGCAAAAGGAGTAAAAGGATAAAATTCTCGTTCTCAATAATATATAATGGGCGCTGTTGATTTCTTCTATTTTCAAAATAAAATTTTTTGGTATGTGGGTGTTGTAGGCGTGTCCTTTGAAAATTGTGAGGCGATATCTTCATTTTCGCTAACAGAAGAATGTTTACTACAAATATTACAAAGTTTCGCAAACAGATAAATGGACAGACGAACAGACGGACATGTTTAGGTGCATTCAAGATTGGAAACTGTCCAAGAATATGTATATTTTATAGGGTTTTTGAGTGTTGTTTCTGCGCGTTATAAAGTATTGAAAATATAATTAAATTTTGATACACTGTAATATTGAGTAGGCGTGGTCAAATTTTTCCATTTTTGCGCACAGATGCCCATAGAATATGCGTTCAAATTTTTGTACATTTATTTGCTATTAGTTTATGAGTAATGAGCAAACAACCAATTCTTCATTGCCTTTGAGAAACAGAGGTGTTCTCAGTTTACGTGGTGTTGTGGGCTTGTTCTTTTCAATACCGACTTGCGTGCAAGAACTTCCAATGTTTTTGCCAAATTTGAAGCCGATAGCTTAATTTTTGGCAGCAAAGAGAACGTTTAGAACAGACATTATACTGGCGGACAGATGGTCAGATGGACAGACGGACATAATTAAATCGATTTGGAATTTGATGCTGATTAAGAATATATATACTCTGTGGGATCTCTGATGCTTCGTTCTGGGTGTTGCAAACGTTCTGACAAAATGAATATACTCCTTATCCTTGGGTGACCGGTATTAAAGATTTGGAAATGAAAAATTGCATCACTATTTTAAAGTAATGCAGAAGAAAAAAACAATATTATTTAACTTGGTCTTGATTCTTTTCCTTATACTTTACTCCAACGATTTCTAAATACCATCATTACATTAATTATGTGCTTGCTTGGATAATTGTTGCCCAAAACACTTGTTACCATAAGCGGTGATTACGTTATCCAAAGAGCTTAATAAACTCTAAACTGTTGCCCGTATAAGTGAATTACATGACATAAGTTTTTTATTTATTTCTTTTTATTTTTACTCATTTATTTATTTTTTTTACGACATTTCCTTGTCTACTTAAACATTTTGGTGGTTAGTATACCATATAGAAAAAAACAGTAGTAATTGGAATGCGCAACAAAACACAAACATGCATAAGAAACAAAGAAAGGAAAAACTGAAACTATTTTTAATTTATATAAAAAGTTAGTAAAAACTGTTGAAGACTCCGGTTATAATAAGCTTTTAAAATGAAATTCGAATCAAATCGTTCGCCTTTTTTTTTTTTTTTTGTAGCGTGCATGTTAAAAATGTTACAAGTATTTCGTTTTTGTTGCAAACTTTTCCCAATACAAAGATTGCTCATAAATTTCAAAATTCTTCTCATTCCGAACTCATAGGATTGTCCAACATAAGTCAATCTATTGGAAAGTGTATAAGTACAAGTGAAATATTTGTAGTTGCGAGACCACGTTTACAACAGTGACATCAATATTAAATGTTAACTCTCTCTCTCTCTCTCTCTCTCTCCCACTCGCTCTCCCCTCTCCCTTTTCGCATTATATCGTTCAATAGAAAATTTATTTATATCTCGCATTTGTTGGGTGGGTTTTTTTTTTTTTTTAATTCCAAAGAGGAAAACAATGCTCGCTCTCGGACGAACCTTTAACATCCACAACAGTGCATAAAAATGGGAAACTTTTAAATGACCTTGCGAAATATTTTTACTACCAATATCTGCTATAGATCAGCTGTAGACATTCCTTCCTGCTCGACATGTGCCGTGTAAGCATTATTCTCTTTTCTACCTTAAGAACACAAATGGACGGAAAGATATGGTTGGCTAACAGGCTTTTACAAAATAGAGTTTGAAATAAAAATGTTTCGCTTTTAAGCCCCTCTAAGCCATTCCATCTTTTGCAGTAGTAATCCGGTTGCCGTTGGAACGTAGAAATGCCTATACATCCTCGGACAATATTAAGCTATGCTATGTATACTGTAGTGCTGTTGTTGTTGTTGTTGTTGTTGTTGTTGTTGTTACTTGGCATTGGAGTTTAGTGTTTAACATTCGATATTCAATGCTATTGCGATTTAATTTAGTGCTTAATAATAATTTTATGTTCAAGTACTTAGCGGCACGTATCGGTTATTTGGGGTCTAGTACTTGCTCGTTAGTACTTCACATTCACTGGCCGATCAAGATGATGTTTAGCACTTTGTATGGGATACTTAACGCGTAGCATTTGGTCTCTAGTATTTGAGGCTTCGAGTATTTGGTTGGTGGTTAATACGTGACAATTAATATTAAGTTCTTATTATTATTTGGGGTTTCCCGATGGTATATGATCCATGTCGACGAATGAAATCCGCATGTTTCTGTGGTAGATATAGAAATGTTTCTTCCTCGAGTAGTGTCTTACAGTGTTTGAAAATGTGCTTTTACTTATGTTTACCTCGTGCCGCTACTTGTTGCGTTGGTTCGGTTATTTTTATTTACTTTTTCTCGTGCTTCTTTTAATGAATCGTTATTACGGAATAAATTTTTTCTACTTGTTGAATGAATGAGTGAATATGACTGAAGGCTTTCAAGTCAATATTAGTTTTTTTTCTTTTCCTTTTTAATTCAATGACCTGCTTGTTAATGATGTATTGACAAGGGGTTTCGGCAAAAAAAAAAAAAGCAACAACTTATATACGACATGAAATGGTCGTTGACGTAGATGGCTGCTTATAGGTGTTTCTTGTGTAACGAAGAGAATCGACTGTCAACGAGACAGTTTCAAAGACTAATATAATTAAATTGAAAAAAAAAAAAATATATATTTTTATTGCTGTGAAAAGTTATTGTGGATTTATTTATTTATTTTTTTTTTTGATTTTTAGTTCGAACTCTCTTTAGTTCCCCAAGTTAAGTGTTCAGTTCTGTTAACTTCAAATTCAAGAGTTACTTTTATTAAATTTTGGATGTTTTTCATTTTTAACCTTTTCAATCATTGTTCTTTTCATTTCTCCGCTACATTTTGTATAAATTGGTCGTGTCTTTCTGGTTTGTTGGTGTAAATCTTGTGCTTTATATAAGGCCTAGAAAAACAAGAAATCGAAGTATACTTTTAAATAATATTTTAGTAACCCAGATATCAAAAAGTATAGAAGAATTTGCGTTCCCTGGGCTTCTGTTTTTTTTTTCAATATGACCAATCGAGTATAAGATGTCGTCTATAGGTGTAACACAGTCGCGATCACAAAGAAGTGAGGAAAACGAAACGATTAGGAGGGTTGTTGACCACTGCTTAGTGGGTGTGTGCTCAATCAGCAAGTGCTATGCTTCAACCACCGGACACTCATTACAGTTACAACCGGAAAAAACTCTACCACACCGAGTTTTGAAAGCGCAAACAATCACTCGGCTAATTATTCGCTCTGTGAACTTTCCGCTTCATCCATAAACTAAAACCGGGCCCTTTATCATAGATAACACAGCGACGCGTGGCACTTCTTCTGGATCTTTCTCTGGGCGAGAGGGTGATACTGTGATTTGGATGAAGAAATTCAAAGTTTGCTAGATGAAGACACCGCGCAGACTTTAGAAAGAGCTTGCTGCAAGAGCTTGAAACAAGTCAAAAAGCAACTTGAGTTCGATTGCATGCAATGGGGAAGATACAGAAAAAAGGGAAATGCTTTCTTCCCCTGCTAACCGAACGGAACTGAAATCATAGAATTGATATCTGGTAACACTTGTTAAGTTGCTATGAAAAGAAGGATTGTGTGCATGAAATTATTACGGGCAATGAAAAATGTTCACTGTACAAGAATCCTAACCGAAGACAAGCATGGGCTGATCCGGAACAGCCGTTTGCTGCACCGCTTGCTAACAACAATATTCATTCGCTCGGAAGGCATTACTGTGCATTTAGTGGGATTGAAAAGGACTTGTTTACTAAATACTTTCGTGAATTAGGCCCAAGTACTAAGTGGCGCGCTTAAGGAGAAAAGACTACTTGCCGGTAAAGAAAGTCGAAAAATGATTTTGTTTTATGCCGATGCCTGATGAATTGTACGCTAGCATTGCATGAATTCCAAAAAAAAAAAAAAAAAAAAAAAAAAAAAAAAAAAAAAAAAAACGCGGCAATACAAAGTAAAACTCAACCGAATCGAAACTATTTGCCAGACGAACTATGTTACCTAGTGGTGCCATCAATCAATTTGAATTTCTTGATAAAATTTACTTATCACTCTTGCGGCATAATGTGTAGACGCAATAAATATATAAATAAATGTAATTAAGTATATAATAAAGCAAAAAAATTTATATTAAATATAAAATAGTAAAAGTCAAAAATAATTTCTTAATTAAATTTAAATATAATGTAATATATTTTATTATATATTTTATTCGGTTAATAATAATAAAAAAGAAGACGAAAAAAAAAAAAAAAGAAAAAACGATTCTTCTCTTTATTTATTTTAATATAATTTTGTTGTTAATATAAAATTTTTCATTATATTTATACAAATTAAATTTATTTACATTTTTCACATTTGAATGGATTGAGATAACAATCGTTAGTTATTGTTTCATTCATTCATTCATTCATTCATTCATTCATTCATTCATGCATTCATTCATACGTTCATATATGTGCATAAAGTAAAGTAACAATATTTATATTGTTAGAGGGTATAAGTATGTGCGCTTGTCTATGTACGTGTTTGCGTGCTTGCGTACGTAAATGCGATTTCAAATTGTATGCTGCCCCACGTTGCTCATACAAGTATAAATAGAAAATTTCTATATAAAACACATAATCGCTTTGTTGTTAAATTGTGGTTGAACTGTGTGTAGGGCAAGAGTGTTATTGTGTTTTTTTTTGTTCTTTCTATCTCTATCTCTATCTTTCTCATTTATTAATATTACTATTTTCTTGTCTTTTTTTCATATTTTATTATTAATTAAGTGATAAACAATTATTACAACTTGTTGTATACGTTACAAGTGCCGCAAACAATGCGGGGAAACGAAATGAAAAAATATGTTGGAAAATCAACGATATTTGCAGTTATGCACACATGTCTCGCATGCATATATACATACACATTTATAAATATTTAATGCATGTATGTATGTAATGCAACTCAGTTTAATATTAATTAAGATTAATTTAAAACAATAATACACAAATTTATTTGGCAGGAATAGAAGAAGCAGAAGAATGATAGAGAGATACGGTGGATTAAATAGACGATAACTGATATCCTTTTGTTGAAGTGTTAAGGGTTAGTCTTAAGATATCTTCAATATATACATACCGCTTGTCTATATAATCGATCAAGATTATGTCGTAACGCTTATCTTAATTTGTTACACGTTATCATTAATTGATCTTAGATCACTTTACCACTTTTTTTTATTTGTTTGCTTGTTTGTTATTGCGGATTCTCGATCGGAATACCAAGAAAACAAGAATGTTTTCTCTTATGCCTAATGTCCCCTCACAACTCTCGAAAAATTTCCGTTAGTGTATTTTTATTTACGTCAATTCCAATTTAAGATTGTCATAAGTGTTGCGTTAAGCGAGGGACTGTACCTTTCGTGGACTGTACCTTGTGTTTGAAAAATTATAAAAGAGAGGAAAGACAGAAAAAGATAGAAAAAAAAATGGACTTTTTACACGGTACAAAAAAATGTTGAAAGCGGAACTTTGTTGAAAATTTGTATACAAGGGATTACACACAACTGCACAAGACGGATTCACATGGCTCTGGATGGAGTCCTCAATAAGCTACAGCTAAAGAATTTTCAAACAATGTTTGCTTTGTTTGAATTAGTTAGACTTGACTTAGGCTTCAAACAGATTTTTCTTATATTTTGAACTTTTTGAAGTCAAATTTTTTTGAACACATGTATGTTTGATGTATAACTTCTTTGAATTTAAGCTATAAACAAAAACAAGTAAGAAAGTTATATACGGCGGGAGCCGAATCTCGCCTACCCATGACTATGCTTTTCGTATTCTACTCTCCAATTTGTTTTATTTGATACTCATATCGCTGGTAGTATTAAGAAAAAATTAATCCACCAGTTCGCGGTTTCTATCATTTTAGAATTAACCCCCATAATATATCTTCATTTGACGAACGAACAAAATAAGTTTTAATATTCTGTCTTGTTTGTGTTATGATAGATAAGAACAAAACCTTAAAAAAGCGAAAAAAAGGTCATTTAATGGCTTGTAACTTTGTGTGGGCGTGACCGACTTTTTTCCATAGAGTAGAGTGTTTCGCAAAGTAATTGTAGAAAATTTCAGCCTTCTAACTTGTATAACTTCTGAGTAACGAGCAAAAACCCACTAATTTTTGTTAAGAAAATCGGCGTTGCGTGCAGTTTACCCTCCACTGCGGGCTTCTGCTCTGACCAATTTGGCCCAATTCCAACCTGCGTGCAAAAGCTTGCAACGTTTCTAATAAATTTCACAAGAATGTATATACTGCATAGGGTCTCTGAAGTTTCCTTTTGCGTGTTACATACATTATGGAAAAAAACGAAATGACTATACGCCCATTTTATAGTGGTAGGTACAATAAGTAAGACGATTATATTCGGTCGTGAACGAATCTTTTACATCTATCATCGTTATACTAAAAAGATTTAAAAAAAGCAAAGGCACTAAACTTTCATAGTCTATAATAGTGGGTGGGCGCGCCTGTTATGTTGTCGACGACTAGACGGACATACTTAGGCGCATTCCGAATGCACCTAATATGCACTTAATAATGAGCAAAACACAAATTTTGTATTCTTTTTGAAAAACAGAGGTGTTCTCAGTTTACATGACATTGTAGGCGTGTCCTTGGACCGATTTGGACCATTTTCAATATCCACATGCATGCAAGAACTTATCAAAATAATATGTACAACAGACATTACACAGACGGACACACGGACGTGCTTAATTCGATTCAAAGCTTGATGCCGATCCAGAAAATATATATTAGGGTTATCGGAAAATTCCGTTCATTAATGGAATAAAACAAAATACAATCGCCAATCTTATCCTTCCAATATGGTCCGAAATGGTTTGCTGAGCTGAATTAAGTTTTTCTGCTATCTTCGATGTTGTCAGAAAAGGATCTTGCTTAACAACATCGTCCTCGATCAAAGATGGTCACCCAGAACATGGCTTATCAGAAAGGTCGAAATCGCATCCATGTCCTGTCTTCACTTTCAACACTTTGAATACATTGCTACACGCTTCAATAGCATTTCTTCCTTGTTGCAATTCGTACAAAATACAATAGCGTAAATGAGCTTTGTCAGAAGTCGTAGGTACACTATCGCTTTTGAACAAAAGATTCATATACGTAGATCGCCGGGGGTAAATGGCTTTTAACGAATAGTGCGCACTGGTTTCCCCATCAATGGAAAGAGTGACAACGTAAATCAAATACATATACATTTCGTATTCAATGCTTCATAATCTTTGCATAATTCTTGGACTTGGCAATTGCTTGGGGAGATCTAATCACGAAACACTATTTACGCCCAATAAATATTTTGGTGCCTTCTCCACATACACAGTATGGATTATGATTGAGGTGACTTTGCCATTCGCAAAGGCAATTAGTTATGTTCAGAAAAAAATTTGATTTTTAGACTTTACACCATCGACCTTTTTTTGAATGTTATTAAAAATGGTTCGAATCCGATCACTTTGCCGATCACTCCAGATATAATGCCTTATTTTGATAAGAGTGGAAAAATAATGTAATTTTCAAAATTTTTCGAAAAAACTTATATATATTCTCAATACACACAAGATTCCTGCGGAAATGGAATCTTCATATGGTACAAAGACAAAATTTTCAATACTTCATAATAGTAATTTAAAATAGAAATTAACTTTACCGAATATGGATCAAATAACACTCCCCTCTCCCACCCTCAAACCTATATAAGGATTCTAATGAAAACTAAGATTTTATATGGGAGCAAATATCTATTTTTTAATATTTTATAATGAAAATCAAGGGTAAGGAATGCGGATTACATAGATCTATTTCTTAGACAGGACGATATATACGGGCTCCTCGTGACTACAAAGCCCAATTTTTGGTTTGTTGTGTAAATTAAGTTTGCTAAATTTAAACCACGTTCACGTTTAAGTATCGCCCAATATGGCCCAGATGGCCTTCAAATGCAAATAATGCATTTACCTAAAAATAATGTATAATTTTTAATGTATTATTAATAATAAGCGAAGTAGTGTAGGGTATCTGCTGATCGCCCTTGCCCAAATATACCATTCTTACTTGTTTCCCATAATTAAATGCATTTTCCTTTGAGAATCTTTGTTACTTTGCATATATTTTTAATTAGCACTGTTTACCTAGTCCTTATACCATTATGTTCCAGTGTTTGCTTGTCTCCCTATCTGCTGCTGGTATTTCTAACTTTGAAGAAATTGATAACGAAAAATAATTATTTATTGGGGAATGAAACTTTTGTACAAGAAGAACCGGTCGGTCGGCCACATTCACTTTGTACACTAATCAAATTACAAAAAAAAGAACGAGAAAAA
This sequence comes from Glossina morsitans morsitans, assembly GCA_001077435.1. Classification (NCBI taxonomy): domain Eukaryota; kingdom Metazoa; phylum Arthropoda; class Insecta; order Diptera; family Glossinidae; genus Glossina; species Glossina morsitans. The sequence goes on along the minus strand of CCAG010019359.1, from coordinate 6,020 downwards.
TCTCGGAAAAAATTCACAAAAATTGCAACAATTTTCATCAATGACTTTGTAGGTTTTGAAGTGAAATACCATAGCTAAGCTAGGCCGGCTACTCTTTCAAAATATGTCGTTATATGGGCGGTGATCATAAAAACGGTGTAATGCAACCTTCCAATTGAGTTCTATCTTGGATGAGAGCATGTCGTTGCATTAACTTTCGTGGAAATAACTCGATAATTGCGAGTTATATTGGATTGGGACTAAGAAAGCAATATCGTTTGTTTTTGATCAAAATGAAAGACGATTTTCTTATAGAGAACAAATATTTCATCATATCTTACATCACTCGACGTAGGAGAGCATATAACTTTTTTGCGCAAGTATACAACACTCGAAAAAAAGTTGAGATAGGCCTATCTTTGATTATGGCGACCGATTGAAAGTCACGTCCTGAATCGATCTACGTTTGTCTGTCCGTCTTGTATTCTTCTGTTCAGCCTAGGGGTCGTAATTTTTAAGTTATTTTGATGAAATTTGTAACACCAACTTGTTTTGGCCCAAGGACAAACACTATTGCAAATGGTTCGGATCAGATCACTTTTTGGAGAAGTCGTTATATGAATAACAACGTGTTGCACCTTCAGCATCAAACATCAATGTTGGGACAATATTGTACAAACAAGTTTACACATTGACGTTTTGTCAATACATCTTCTCCATACATATCCAACAAATAGTTTGTATTAACATATTGTGAGGAGCCAAAGTCGGATCTCGTTTTGGCCTCACAGTTTCTCCGTCTCTGGTGGGGCAAGAGTGTCAACATAAAGTAGAGAATAAGTTAGAGACTAAGAGTAGAATAAGTTAGAGGACTGAGAGTAAGGTAGGAATACGACTAAGAGTAGGGTAAGAGTAGGATAAGAGTAGGCTAAGGTAGATTAATTAGTAAGTAAAAGTTTGAGTTCAGCGAGTCGCGCATAGGCTTCTGAGGGAGACGTCTCCCTAACGGGTTTTCTTATAAATTCTGAAGTGAAGTGATTTATCGGGAAAATAATACAATGAATATTAAAATGAATAAACAAAATAAATTTCTTGTGACTAAATTCCTGGGCCGCTGAGCTACCCCAGCCCCAGAGAACGGGCAAGTTATGCCCTCACAATATATAACATGAAAATCCATCTTAATGTTGTATATGTATATATAAATTACTTCCGTAGAAACTTAATATGTCTTCGAATCAACAGATGGCAACCCTGCACCATCATCTAAAATTTGTCATGAACTTCGTATCTCGAAAGTATATAGAAATCGAACTAACTAACATTTTGATTTCTCTACAGTTCTGTTCCGCTTTTATTTTCCATTTTTATCTACACCTTTGGGTTTGATCTCAATCCAGTAGTGTTTATCCAGCAGTTTTGCTATCTTTAGCACAAATCTATAGTAAACAGTTTGTGTTGTTCGAAAGAAGCGAAGAAAGCAGGGCGCCAACTATGCAACTATCCAGCTTATCTGTAAACATTGCAATACGCTTTATTGAATTCCATTTATGTGTAGTTGCTTGCTTTATTTATCGCTATATTCGTTCACATTCCCATTCATTATCGTTGACAAACCCTAGCTTTACATTTTGACACAACAACACGTGTACTGTTGTTGTTGCCTTTTGCGTGACATCTCATTTTAAATAAATCCTTACAAATGTGCAGCATATCGACTGCAGTGCATATATATATATATATATATACAAATATATCTTATATAGAGGAAGAGAGTAGGCGGATAACGGGAACTGTTCCGGCTCTATAGATGATTTCCTTTCTCACTTCTCCGTTCAATTTTTTATTATTATTATTGCTTTTATTGCAACTGGAAATTGAAATGTGTGTTGACTGATGTTGCTGGTGCTAGCTGTTTGCGATTTTTTGTTTTTTTTTTTTTTTTACGTTTTTTTCTCAAATCGTTCTCTGTGCATCTTTTTACCTCTTTCCGTTTATTTATGTATATGTGTTATTGTAAGCGTATGTGTTCTACACCATCAGCATAATTTGCATAATGCACCAATTGCTGGGGTTATACTCCCGAAATATATGCATAAAAGCGAATGAATGAATGAATGAATGAATGAATGAATGAATGAATGAATGAATGTTGTTAACAATCATTCTGACTTACAATTACACATATATCTGTAAACACACAAACACATATACACGCATATGCATGCATACATTGAAACATGCATACATGAAACATTATTATGCATACATATATATATATTTATATATAGTGCAATTTTATGGCTATTACAACAAATCTAAAGGTTCAGTCAGTCATTCATTCATTCATTTATCCAAATGTTTGTACGTTTTTCTGCCCGTTTCGTTTTCGGTTTTTCTGTGAGACGTTACTAGCTGCTGCTGTTGCTGTTGCAACAAATATGCAATAAGATAAATGTAGCTTAAAGCTATTTGTATATACGACGGTATGGCACATGTATACAAATACCTACAGGATTTTATTGTAAACACACGTTCATTTAACGGCAAGCTTTAGTAGGCGAGCGGATAGATGAAATTCGAAAGCGCCCTACAGGTTTAGCGTGACTCCTTCGATTCATTCAGTGGCAGGCTTTCGGTTTGTTAAAATATAGCAATGCATTTAACCATTATTTCTCCTTATTGTTATCCCATCATATACATATATATATATAGGCGGAAGAGAATTGATTTAATATATGCATTTTTTTACCTTTATTTTGGGCTGACTGTTGCATTGCATTCGCGATAGTTGGAAGCAGTCATCGCAGGAAGCTTAGGCATTGGGTTCTAAGTCAGAAAAGGAGCAGTAGGAAGGATTTCAATTTTTTTTTTAATTTTTATTATTATTAGTGAGACTAGTCACTCGGGCTTGTTCGATACGTAATGATCGAAATAGATAAGAGGTGGAAGAGTGAGAAAATGAAGATAAAATTTGCTCCAAATATTACGCACGGCAAGCACAGTCAGTTTGTGAAGGTACTTTTTCAAAATCCCAGACGTAGACAAAGCTAATCGCTTGGCAAGTGAAACAAGAATTTATAATTTGCTAAGTATGCGTACGCATGCAAGAAAAGAAGTCAAACTTGCCATCGATTATGTATAACAATTTATATGTTATTAGTCGCTTGAGTTGTCGAAATACTTAGCTGACAAATAAATACTTTATTAAATGAAGCTGACAGGTATTGCAAGATTCGTTTAAAACCTTTTACTTGAATTACGTAGCGATGAAAAGTATATTTCCTACTTTGCCAAAAATCGATTTTATTCTTAACAATAGTTTTCTTTCAGAGCGATAAAGTATTTTCAATGATTCTCAATACTTTTGATACCTTAAGATTTGTTAATAATGCCTCCAAAATGTTCGCATTCCAATTTTTTTTTTATTTAAGACAAATCCTTTTTCGTGTTGTCAAAAGTTACCGAGAACTGCGGGTGGAGAACACGAGGATCTGAAACACAATTTATAGACGAGTCTGCCGTGGCCTTTCGCTCAAATTACGCAATAATACGGATGCAATACGTTATACGCAGTTTGCCGTGTATTCCGTTGTTTCGTATGCCTTCAGATATCTGTTCAGGGCGCTTATTAGTATCATATAACTTGCGATACATTAATTTTTTTTTTTACGTTCCTTTGGTTCGACACTGGGCGTAAATAATTTCCTATTTCAGTGCACTTCGAAATAGTACCACTCGAAGGTTGTTTCATGTCAATTTTTTGCAAATGCTGGATTCATCGGGGATAAGATATCTTTCTACATCAAAGTGCTTCTACGATGTTCTTTTCGCTTGTATAACTCGACATCTTCTATCTACTTCACTTTCATTGTGCGGCCAAAGAAAAAGCGGGAAAACAAGTAGCATATACTCTGTTTTTATGGTGTTAATGTAGAAGAATTGATCGCACGTATATTCTCGGCATGAGAATGTAAAATAATGTCCGCCTAATGCAAAGTATACTCGAAATGTCAAATGAAATTTGTGAAGAGTGATGGAAAAAATACTTTATTCCAGGCGATACCCATATCTAGCCGCCTAAAATTGGACGGTTTCGATCGCATGGGTAACGAAATGAGCCGAGCCCCTTAAGTCTCTTACTTTTATTTTGCGATCATTCAAACCCGCCAAAAATATAATATTTTCTCCCTTAAGTGTCTAGGATACCATTGAGGCACGCGTCGCGCGCGTTTAACGTACATTAAACTAACGAAAAAACGGTTCTCTTCTAAGGACGAAATGCACCTCTCGTAGCGCCTCTCATGTCATTCGTGAGTGCAGATAGAGAGGGGAAAAAGCAAATTTTCCAAAGGGACTCTAAAGTCTACCGATTTCGTAACAACATGTCGACATTTGATTGATAAGAATATCTCTATATATATATATATATATATATATGTATATGTGTAAGTTTCTTAATTTTATCTTGTTGTTGCTTCTTAAGCATTTTTTTCTTCTTTTTGTAAAACTGTTCTCGCTTTGTACCTCTGATGCGAGTTCTTTTTCGTCAACCATTTCATTGTCAACATAATACCTTGATATAATTTCATTTACAATTCTTTATATGTTTTTTGTTTACAAGATGATGCTGCTGTTGCAGCAGGTTCAACTGAGCATCCGGCACTGACAATATATTAAATATTTTATATAAAATGTTCTTATAAATCATGTTTTATTATATCATTCTGCATGCGTATGCGTCAAGAAAGTGTATTGCGTGTAAAAGAATGTTCTGTCCGTCAGTCAATTCATTCAGTCTGTCAGTTAATCAGTTTCTCTCTCAGTCAGTCAGTCACAATCATCACAAAGGATATCATAACAGTATACAAGCGTCGGCATATTGCACATGTCACAGTCAATCAATTCAGTGGTGTATATATGTGTGTGTGTATGTATGTATAAGCGATGTTATGCGGTTGGTAATGCTGATACAGAGAATTTTTTCTATTGTTGTTGCCCTTGCCGTTGCCGTTGTTGTTACGTTGTAGATAAATGCTTACAAGGTTTATGAAAACATTTTAATGTCATTAAAGAAGAGTAAGAAAAAAAAAATAAATAAATATATATAGGGGAATAGGGGAAACACAATCATTATCCGAAAATTTATAAAGTGCAGCAATGATCCTATGCTAAAGGATATAAGTTAATGGAGTAAGTCGGTAATATTTGCAAAATTTTTTAAAAATCATTTTTTCATCGATGTTAAGGTTTCGAGTCCCTGTGTTCGCCACTTTGTATTCCATGTTTTATCCTTAAAAAAGACCCTTCCCATTAATATGTAATTTCGGGTTTCTATCCCTGAAATCTACAAAATTCCAACATTACAACAACAACAACATTACATATTCAAAAGAAGGCTTTCAAGTGCTTACACACGATTTTTTTTCGAATCCTCCAGTAAGACTAAATGTCACTATGATCGTATGCATAAAAACCGTATAGATCACGACTGATATTAAGTGCAGTATGTTGAAAATAGTCTCTTAGTTCTTTGACGTATAGCCGTAGGGTAAGCTAGCGGTTTGAAAACATTGCCTGTCGCTGCGACCATAGCAAGTTTCATTCTCTATCCTATCGCAGCAGTATTTCCTAACTATAACTGTTATGAGCATTACCAGCAAAGTGCAAGGCGTGACTCATTGTGATTGACATTTGATATGTGTTCCGTAAATCCCTGTTAGCAGACACTGTTAGATAATTGAAAATATAATGACGATCGTTGAAGAAAAGTAAACATTTGCTATTGCTTAATAAGATTTGATGAAGCATTGACCTCTAGAAAGGGCAAAAGTAATGAAGTCATGCCATTTTTTCGTAAATAAATCAGACGATAATCATTATCATTACGGCAGACCGTTCAATTATCAAGTTGTATTCACTTCTTTAATGATCCCTGTAAAAGCCGTTTGAGCTTTTCCTAACCTAATCAGCCAGTCTACTATCTTTCCAGTTGCTGAACTAAAGACTAGGACTGTCTTTCCTGCTTCCACTAGAGCCTC
>CCAG010019355.1:0-17347 GCA_001077435.1 Glossina morsitans morsitans | reverse complement strand
GAAATGAAGGGTGTTACGTCCCGGGACGTATTGGTCTATTAAGACGTTGACGATAATATTTGCAAAACATAATTATGCCAATATTTTAGAAATTGTGAATGTATTTGTCAGAAACTCACCCCCGTTTTCATACTTTCTTCGATACCAAAAGTAAAATGGAATGATGGACAATGTGTATGATTAATCTCAAAACACCAAGTTTTCTCTCGGTACAGAGTTCATGTTTGGAAAGTTTGGAAAAAAGTAACGTAATGTAAGTTTGAGTAATGCACCAGTAAATAATTTTTAATTATCATAAAGTCAACCATCAAATCTTACAAGAATTTTTTTCTTTAACTTTTTACTAAAATTCTGCAAATATGCCTACATCAGATGAAGACTTTAGAAAAAGAGGATGAAGAGCTTAATAAAGTGAATTGATGTTTAGCGACTATCCCATGCTCTTTGTAACGTAATTTTAAAGATGCTTACGATCTAACTTCTGTATTGAATAATTAAATGCAAGTCTTCTTATCACGACGGCTCCATAAAATTGGAATGTTTGCGTTGATTGGTTCGTTCGTTTCTCATTTTAATGCATACCGAATTATATTCATTCGCTTTGAATTATTAGCAGCATGTCAAAGTATTTTTTAATCAATATTTGCTTCTGTTCAATATTCATTCATGCAAATTAATTTAATTATACAAAAATGCATATGCATGTCTTTCAGTATTAACTACGAATGCAATCATATTAACCACTGTACAATACATTATATAACAATACCTTACTAGCCTAACGTATACCAATCACCATACCATAAGAGATTAAGTCACATAGTAACTAGTTTTTTAGTGAATTTGATCAACCCTTTGTTTACAGGACTCCACTTTAACTTCCACACTTTCAGTACAACGCTTCAGCTTCGATTTGAAAGCAATTAAGTCTTCTTTTAGCTACTCTTTCATCGATAACTCTAGCTTTACTGTTAACTCATCCATCATAGATTTGAAATAAGTGGCATCCAGGGAGGGCGGATGGTTCTGTCCTTTTATACTCGTCATTTTGTTACTCGTCATCGTTCCTCTGCAGTCCGCACAAAGGTAGCAAAAAGCAGAAAATGGCCCATCATTACTCATTCTTTCAACATCCTCACTCAATGAACCAATGCACGAGGCATGCAGCCAAGTTGAGCACATGTCATAACCTAGAGCTCCTTGGTTACTAATCAAGCTATTGCACTTTGAACATTTGATTTTACTTATTCAGCGCCATTCTCTCAAAAGAGGCAAAATCAAAGTCAACGTCAATGGCAATAAGGACGTAGATTGCTGCACAAACTCTTATACCACTCGAACTGGGAATTTTATAAACATTTCACAAGGAAAGAAACTAGAACAAGCTCAAGGAGATTACTTATATAGTAAGTTATCCACAAAAGGCAACCAAACCAACTCCGCTTCACAATTGCATAACAGCCTGAGAAACAACGCAATAGCTCAATAATCTTAATACTTCAAACCAGTAATCATCAGGAACACTTCAATCGGCTTAGTCCGAGTTGAACCGTTATACACTAGCTCTCTCTTCTCTTTTACCAATTATTTTCCACTGGTTAAGTTAGTAATACTTCCCAACAAAAGTCATCATCAAAAATAATTATTAAACCCTTAAAAGATCGATGTCCATAATAACATTTTTCAGCATACATGTAAACTGTAATTAATGTACTCAGGTAATTGTTCTTCTCATATAAATTGATAGATTGTATAAAACGTTGTGCATGCACAAAATTGCAGTAATGTTAACAGACTATGCTATAATACAACAAACAAACACACATATTACGTATACTTCGGCTGCTTATTTATTTATTTCTTGATGAAATCCTCCGAACACACATGTTGACCAATGAGAGAATTTTCTCACATATTTCAATAATAAATTTTTATTCTAATACTTAAAGCCATGGTTAAGAACCTCATCAAATATTATTATTCTGCTACTTACGCTGTTGACATGGGGGGATAATGACTTATTAGTATCTCATCCTTATCCATGTGAAGCAAACATATCGTCATTGTAATGATAATTAGAAGACCAAAGAAACGTGATATATTCAACTAACGGTCTCACCAACGACGTGTAGAGACCTTTTGTTACCTTTGAAATCTTTCGACCAGCTTTTAACGAAATCAAGAGCAGATCAAGTCTTATACTCAACTCATTTCACATGACGATTTAAAGTCAGTTTACCATCACCAAACAGTACGCCAATATTATTGAACGGCAATACCGACTCCCAAGGCCCTGCGTTTAATAATACGATTGTTACGAAAATCCCAAATCCAGTTAATGCTAACTAATTGATTTTCGTAAGTAATAAATTCCCTACTGCATATTCGTGGCAAAACCTCATCGTTGGAGATGGATGCTTGTGGCGCATATGGCATAGTGAGGATGCTTCATAGGCTAAGAAATTACTGATAGTTCCACATGCGAGAACTAGTGAGATTATAAGGGAATAGCACAACGGATCAAGCGGAGGACATCTTGGCATCACAAAAACCATGGAAAAGATCAAGGAAAACTTCTATTGGGTAGACATCAAGGATTCCGTAGCAGCATGGATTCGCACCTGCGATCAGTGCAGCAAATCGAAAGGCCCGAAAAGTAAGCCGCGATGGCGCTTGCAGCAGTATAACGTGGGTGCACTCTTCGAAAGGATCGCAATGGACATTGCTGGACCATTTCCAACCAGTAATGCAGGAAATAAATATGTACTGATAGTCATCGATTACTTCAGAAAATGGTCAGAAGTATACCCCATAGCTAACCAAAAAGTAAAGAAGTGAAGACAATAGCCAAAGTATTCGTCAATAATTGGATCACGCGGTTTGGAACCCCCATTCAGACCAAGGTAGAAACTTTGAGTTTTCGATCTTTCAAGAAGTTTGCCAAATATTTGGCATTAATAAAACTAGAACGACTCCGTTGCATCCTCAGTTTAACGGAATGGTCGAAAGGTTTAATCGAACGCTCCAAGAACATCTGCGAAAAGTGATCGACGACAATCAGCAGGACTGGGATGAACACACACCAATCTTTTTAATGGCATACAGATCAGCAGTGCACAACACTACTGCTCTACCCTCGGCGAAGATTTTGTTCGGGTCTAACCTGAGGCCACCCGCAGACTTGAAATTCGAGACACCCCCTAATGTCCAAAGGACCGAGACCTAAATTGACGGTGATAATGGATAACATGCACCGACAGGTTCGAAATAGAACGAAAATCGTAAGTGACAGAATGAAAGCAAGATACGGCCTGAGGGCTAACGACGATGGATTTAAGAAGGGGGATTTAGTATTGTTATACAAACCTCTACGTAAAAAAGGTATGTCACCAAAACTGCGATGTAACTGGGAGAGTCCGTACAAAATCATCACAAGGATGAATGACGTGTCTATCGAATATGAAAACATCCCGGAGGCAGAATTAGATTCAAAATGGACTGGACCGACTGACAGCCTATCGAAATATCGATTAGATGGAGGGCAGTGTTACGAAAATCCCAAATCCCGTTAATGCTAACTAATTGGTTTTCGTAAGTTATAAATTCCCTAGTGCATATTCGCGGTGCCTCATGCAGCTGCCGGCCGACGGAAAAGATTCAGGTGCATATGCGCGGCGCGTTATACAGCTGCAGGCCGAGGAAAACGATTAGCAGAAAAGCAGGTTAACGGATTAAAAATGAAGCCATGAAGTTAGGTGATCGTAACATGCTGGTAATATAAGTAGACTATTTGCGGAAGGCAGTTTTTAGTCGGAAGAGGACATCGAGTCGTACGAGAACATTCAAGTAAAGAATAATAATAGTTGTATTGAGCAGCAAAAGTATATTAATAAATTGTAAATAATCCTACGTTTAGGAACATAGTAAAACTTTGAAGTGCATTTTCTTTTCAATATCCACGATCTAGCGATACGAACCATATCGAGGGGCGGAAATTTGTAACAATATTATATTTGAAAGTAATGGAGAACTCTCTACTGAAAGACATGCATATGCATTTTTGTATAATTAAATTAATTTGCATGAATGAATATTGAACAGAAGCAAATATTGATTAAAAAATACTTTGACATGCTGCTAATAATTCAAAGCGAATGAATATAATTCGGTATGCATTAAAATGAGAAACGAACGAACCAATCAACGCAAACATTCCAATTTTATGGAGCCGTCGTGATAAGAAGACTTGCATTTAATACAGAAGTTAGATCGTAAGCATCTTTAAAATTACATTACAAAGAGCATGGAATAGTCGCTAAACATCAATTCACTTTATTAAGCTCTTCCTCCTCTTTTTCTAAAGTCTTCATCTGATGTAGGCATATTTGCAGAATTTTAGTAAAAAGTTAACGAAAAAAATTCTTGTAAGATTTGATGGTTGACTTTATGATAATTAAAAATTATTTACTGGTGCATTACTCAAACTTACATTGCGTTACTTTTTTCCAAACTTTCCAAACATGAACTCTGTACCGAGAGAAAACTTGGTGTTTTGAGATTAATCATACACATTGTCCATCATTCCATTTTACTTTTGGTATCGAAGAAAGTATGAAAACGGGGGTGAGTTTCTGACAAATACATTCACAATTTCTAAAATATTGGCATAATTATGTTTTGCAAATATTATCGTCAACGTCTTAATAGACCAATACGTCCCGGGACGTAACACCCTTCATTTCAATAATGATTTTAAACGGTTGTCCATCTGTCCGTATGTGGAATATCGGATGCACACATCTTCTTGGGCACAAAAATCAATCTATCGACTTTAAATTTGACAAACACATTGGAAGTTCTTGCACTTAGTCCAGTTGTCCGTTTGCCCAAGTGTGTAGCATCTGTGGTGAACATTCTCCCGTTCGCAAAAAAAATGAAGGCATCGTCTACAAACTTGCAAAAGAATTTGAAAATGACTAAACCTTTTCAAAGAACATGCCTGCAACGCCCACAAACTTATGTGATAGAAAGAGTAAACACTTTCTCTTCCTTGTTGCTCATAAACCACAACAATTACATGGTATATAAATTTTTCGCAAAAATATATAAATTTATAGGCAAAACTCAAATGCACTGCAATTTCTACTTAACAAGTCATTAATCAAAATGCAGTGAAAGTGAAAAAATTTCTCAATAAGAAATAAAGTGCAGCTCGTGGGTTAAGCAAAAAATCGATGAAAAGGTGAAGAAAATGAAGATGAAATGAAATGGCTTTTGTCTTAATTCTGCTTCGATTCACTATAACCTTTTAGTTGTTCTCGAAATATCGCGTATTGTATAAATGAAACTTGAGCAGTATATAATTATTCGAAAAGCGTTTTCAATAATAATGCACATCTATAAGTTAAGCCAGCTTAACATATATATGTGCGTGTGATTATTTATTAGCCAGCCAAGATTAATTAAGTTTAATTAACAAGTGAAAAGAGAAAACAACAATAGTTTTAAAAATTAATTTAGTTTAAAGTAACATCTATCACATTTTAATTCAATTTATGCAAGCATATTGAATAAAGTTGTAAGCAAAGCCAACTTCAAATACGCAGACTCCAAAGAACGAGAAATAATACCAAAGAATTTTGAAGTTTTAATTCTTCTTCAAAAGTTCGACATTTAAAGTCTATAAATAGTCGATACCAATATGTGAAAAAAATCACTTTAACTTGAGGCGAAACCTTTGTTAATCGTCATCTCTATAGATACATGAGACTTCGAATCTTTAAAAATGCGTTTACTTGTAAATAGAGGAAAACCAAAGTTTACAATTTATTTTTACAGAGAGTGAATCCTCAGCATGCTGTTGCTAAATGTGAAATGAACTCCTACTACAGATCACAAATCAGTCTAAACACAAACAATCGTATTCTGAGCGTAATCACTAATACGCTTCTGCCAAGCGTCGGTAGTACCGCTCTCGTTATCAGTTTATGCTTTTTTGGTATTCTCACGTTTAATCACTAATTTCACATATCACATATTTGTACTCCACTCTTCAACAAGTCACTGAGCATTTTTATTAAAACAATAGAATATAGTGCAACGGTGTAAAGGAAAAATTCCGTAAAAATTGAAGGAAAACATAACAGGAAATTATATAGAAAGTGCAAGGAAATGTAATGGTAACATTTTTATTTGATTATGTGAAAAACTTGAAAAGACACAAGATAGCATGCAACGGTACAAGAAACTTAATTATTTATACCCTACGCCACTTGCGGTACAGAGTATATTTAATTTGCGCGGATGTACGCACCACCTAGAAGAGTCTAAGATAGAACCAACCTTTATTATATCGACCGATTCAGAATCATTTTCTGAATCAATCTAAACTTGTCCATCCGCATGTCCGTTTGATGTCTGTCCACGAAAATTTGTGTTCAAGCTACGGCTCACAATTCTCGAGATATTTTGATGAAAGTAAATACACTGACGCCTTTTGACCCAAGGACGGACACTATTGAAAATGATTTGGATCTGTCCACTTTTTCGATCACTGCCCATATAAGGATCTTTTTTGAACAATTTTCAAAATTTGTTGGCAAAAGTGGCTAAGTAATAGTATTTCGGCATTCTAAATTGGTATGAAAACTTTGGACCGAATGCTCCAATTTTTGATCCCCCTCTCACATAACGAAAACTGAAGTTCATATAGTAAGAAGAGGTTATTTTGAATATTTCATGATGAAGGTCAGATCAAAATCGTAATTTAAGATGAAAAAATTAACTGTACCAAATTTGAGCCATCTTGGTCTATTTTTTGTATCGTACCCTATATATAGATTTTCAAGACAATTGATCGAGAAATTGATTCGAGAAAATTGATTGATTGGTAGAGAAATCTAAATTTAGAAAAGATTATGATGACACTTAACCCATAATAGTAATTGAAGGTAAAAAAATTTCGCTGCACCAAATTTGGATCACGCACAACTATTTTTGGCCCTGCCCAATATAAGGATTTGCACGACAATTTTTGTTTTTTATGGCAGAAAGTTTAAGTCTGAATATGTTATGGTGAACATGGATCCGTAATAGTAATTTGATATAAAAATTAACTATGCTGCATTTTGAATACGTACCAGAACTTGTGAATCTCTTGTGCACAACCGTTCTTACGGCAAGTAAGCCTTTATTTGCAAAGAGATCTAATTTTTAGAAAACAGTTCCTTAATATTAAATCCATGTAGAAAAACAAGAATTGTGTTAGACAATGTGGTGTAGGGTATTTAATAGTCGACGTCGCCCGACTATTACGCTTTCACTTGCTTTCATTAGCTAATTGATTAAACAAAATTATTAGAGTGCATCGTAAAAGATCGCTAAGATAGAATATAATAACGTCGTTATGTAAAATCATAAAGGGCGGGTCTGATTTCTTTTGAGATTAAGTTCGTACCACCGAATTGTGATTTTTAGAATAGCATAGGTTTCATTTGTAATGACGGGAACTTAAATTTACAGCGACTTGATCTTACCCGTTTAACCAATACGGGCCAGCTCCCCTTGACTCGACTGACCTTTCCCACGGCAAGTGCTTTGCCTATGTACGTCATATTATGACATTTCCATGCTAATGCCTTTTCACGTGTTTTTAATCTTTACGCAAGCCACCAGCTGTGTTGACAGGTAAAGCCTCGTGAATATGCAAATTTAGGAATTAGGTTTCTTAGAAAATCGGCGGGTTTCTCATTACTCATTAACTTATTCTCATAAACTCATTTCCTTAAATGTGGAATATTCGCAACAATATAACGTAATAAGAATTGTTGCATTGGAATAGTACGTCAATAATTTACGTTCCATTTGCGTCATTTACAACAACTCGGGTGGAAAGTTTCGCAGTCGAGTTATCAACATGGATGTGAAATTTGATAGAACGTGACAGAAACAATGGCAAGCGAACACAAGCACTAAATCTACGACAATGGGAGAATAAGGTTTTAAGTATCGTTGTAAGTTTGTTAATAACCTAAAGCTAAGGATGAATCACAAAGGACTTGAGACGATTTTCTTGAAAGATATACCCTTTCACGGCTATTTCCAATATCACAATTAGACCCTGACGATTAGTTTTCAATGCTTATGTATCTGGCTAATCTAATTTATCTTTACATCCTGTAGGAATGTTATTTTCTTTTTGGAAAGTCTAGCATTTAAGGCATTTCTGTGAAACAGGAGCAAATCGTTGTCTGTAATTTACATCAGCTGCTGACATATTTCGTCGTTTCTTATTGGCTAGCTCACAGATGACAGAGTCTACGACAAGTTGTGTTTGCAGCCTATGACTTTTTAGGCCACATGATGAGAGTAAGTTCTGAATTGCCCGGTACGTTGTCTGAACGCTTTACCTTTGGTGTGCTTGAAGCAGTCAAGCTTGGATTATCAATAAGTTCATTTATTGATCTTATCAGCTTGGGATGTAATTAACTGAGTTTTACCGTTAAACATTGTGAATCTTGTCTGGGCTCAGCGATTTCCAGTTTATAGTTTTCAGATTACACTTTCAACTCAAGAGTTTCTTGAAATCTGTTTTCACAAGCGCAATGAATTGTTAGTTGCAAGCTGGTTAATTCATTTAATTTCTCAAAGGTACTTATTATCGTTGGTCGTAAGGTCGTTATTACTTAGCTTTCTATAAAATGGTTCAAGTGATTTAGTGAATTGTGTGTTACCCCTCCGTTTTTTTTTCTGGCTTGCTGCGTATACTGACATTTTCCCTCCCCATGATCATGGCTATCAGGTGTCTGAGTGTTTGAGTGTTCATTCATGCCATCCACATATCCTAGTGTGGCTGCTATAGGACATCTTAGCTCTTTGAATGGCTTTATTAAGCATCTTTTCTGCTCCATCCGTGTACCTTCTTCTAATATGTTTCCCCAGTTTTAGCGCCATTGTTTTTGCTCTGCCTTGATTATGAGAGTTAGGTCCTCTTCAATTTTGATTATAGGGATACAAGATTGTGTCAAGCAATCATACCGTTATAGCAATCATACTTGCCAATCCTCTTGTGTATCTTATGTATATTTTGGTATTGCTGGTCTTGATGACGTATCCGCATTTTGACTTATACAAGCCTCTTTTCCTCTTTTAGTTCGATAGATTTTCAACATAGGGTACGTCTTCCGTTTGTTGCGCTATTTCTGCTATAGAGGATGCTATACCTTATGTTGCATTATAATTTGTGTTGGTTGCATTTCGCGTACATTGCTGAAATTCTATCTCAACACACCCAGGGAAAAACTTCCTTAAGATCATCCTATAATACGTTACACGTGGTATGCCCACAATCAGTTCTGGGGGAATTAATGGAATTTATCCTATAGTTTCTGCTTAAAGTTCGGTTTTACACGTTCGCACTGAATTACCCAGAAATGGATTCGCATGACTTCTCTATTCATTGTCTCATCCAGTTTTAAGCGGCTTCTGGGCAGTCTTCTTCTACATGTGTAACAGATGCATAAGCAGATAGAACTTGTGGTTGCAATTGGATAGTGTGGTGTGCTCTTTGTGGTAGGAGCCAAAACGACTTCCTCCTGCATGTTGTTTACTTATAAGCACTCCCACCACTGCAATCAGCTCCAACTGAAAATTGCATACAAGTGGTCAAGCATGGTCGGTGATTATTATTTTTTATTTCTTTCTTGCTACATCCTACACCACCTGTGGTACTAACATATACTAAGTTTGTGCGAATGTATGCAAGAGACGAAAGTACCTAAAATACACTCGCCTTTTCTTGTACCATTCGATTCGGAATCACTTTCTGAGTCTATTTGACCTTGTGTGTCCGCCTGAAAGCCTGTCTGTCTTGTTTCCTCGTGTCCAGCTTACAAATATTATAACAAAAATTTTACTTTTCAATTTTTTATATATTCTAATACACATTTTCACAGTCTTTTCGTAGATTTTACAAAGATTACCATTGTGAGTTGCATCAGTTTGATTTCACTTCACTTCACAAAAAGCATATCACATATTTACAAGTAGAAAACTTATCTATATTTTTAAATTGTTACTGCTATTGTTATCTTCTTTATTACCTTTTCCTTTTTCAAAAATGAAAGCTATCTCCAATATACATAAATATTTATACAAAGCTCCTGCTTATGATGTATAGATTTTGTTGTCGATTCTTTTACTCAAAGTCATATATGGATCGTCTTACGATTCTACAAGTTTGCAGGGTTACAGTCCATTGCATTTGTTTAAGAATTCTTGGATTTAATCTCGATTTTTTTTAGTTCTTTTTAAATATTTTGATACGATGCCTGCAGAAAGAGAGAAGAAAAGAGAAAGCAAGACGATATTATTATTGGTGTTATTTCAACTCCCTCAGCTTCACATTGCCGTTTTATTGAGATTATCAACAGTCCACATTTATTTATTTTTTCTGAGTATTTTTCAGTGTTTTTTTCTTTTCTTCTTCATCCTTTTGTGTGCATACATGAACTTGCACATTTTTTTCATTTTTGTTAACCGTTAGCATACTTTGTCTGCGAGGAACTATCGATTCCTCCGCTAGGATCATTCTATGACAGTGTATTGTAAACATTTGGTTTTCTATTACATTTTCTATTTTAATTTTGCATTATTTGCGAAAAATGTGTATCCTGATACAACATATTCTACAGCCTCTGTTCCATATCCTTCACATCATAGATATCATAGTACCTTTGATTATTATTTATTGATAATTTCTAGTGAGTATTACTTGATTTTGTGTACTAACCGAGAACCCTTCTGTTTCCACGATTAAACTACTGTTCATTAATTAACTATTGATTCGAAGTTTCGTTGTCAAAGTGGTGTTGATTTAACATATGTGGACGTTTACCGTTTAACGTCTTATTCATTGATCATCATGATCATTGATTCAACACCATTTGGTTGATTAATTCGTTATTGCTTACATATCTGATTCTGAAATCGCTTCGCATATAACTTTGTTAGACCCATCACCGAGGGATGAGAGGTATATTCCTTTTCCTGAATTCCTGAGAATTCCTTGTCAAAAACTTTGAAACGCGCAGAAAGCAGCACCGAAGACCGCACTAGGTCTATACATTCTTGATCAGCATCAAATTCTGAATGGATTTATGCATGTCCGTCTGGCCATCTTTCTGTCTGTCCGTCTATGTAATATGGGTTGTAAACATTCTCCTGGCCGCAAAAATGAAGGCATCAAATTCAAATTTAGCAGAAGCATTGGAAATTCTTGTCGTCTGTCCCTCTGCCCGACTATGTGAAATCAATGGTAAACATTCTCTCGTAAATTGTTATTATTATTATATTGCATTTTGACGAAAATGCCATATTTGATAGCTTGAGTTTTCATGAGAATTAGTTCCTTTTCCACCAAACAAAATTCTAAAGGAGAGGAATCTAAATAAACATTCTCTGTATAGATAACAATTGGCAGAAATTTAGCGGAGAATGGATTAACAGGTTAACGGATTAAAAGTGTCGTCATGGATATAGGTAATGATAGTTTGCTGGTAAAAGGGTATGTATATACGCAGAATATTTTCGGAAGGCAGAGGCAATCGTAAGCGTAAGAAGTGAGTCATGAGAGTCGAGTCAAGAGAGTTGAATTACAGTGTTCGTACGTAAAAGACTAGATCGGGAATTGAAGCGTTGTAAATGTACCTTCTCGTAAGTAATATGTAAATCAATCCTATACTATACTCAAAATTACAATTCAGTGATACGAACTTATTTCAAAAGAAGTTGAGTAAATGAAAGTAATCCACGAAAGCCGGTTTATTATTATTGGTTACATTATGCTTTATTAATAATATCATCGTCAATATTGTTAACTGCTTTATATTACTATTACTATTACTATCATTTTTTTTTTTTTTGTTTTTAAGATATCCATCACTAAATAAAAATAAGTTGCCTTAAAATTTGTCCAACCTATTTTCGGTTTTAATTAAAATATAAAGTGCCGTTATCATAATTGAAGACACTTGCAAATTTATTTATGATTATGTTTTTCTTTCATCTTCATTTCGACGTTGGCTTTCAATTGTTTTTGGTTTCATTATCGCGCCATATGAAACGGTTCTGCATTAAGCCAAACGTTTTCATTTTTTCTCAGTGCTCGTTGGCGGATGAATAACCACCATGTGATATTCTTTTAAAAAAAGATTTTTATCGCAATTTACTTGATAAAAAGTTAATTTTCTGACTTGATTTAATGTAATAAGTATTTCACAAGCATAAACAAAAAGGAAATATACGTGGGCTTTATACTCACTTTCTGCATATTACGGGTAATTTACATTCAACTCTTTTTTTACACGGTAGATGTGTTCTTTAGAAATCCGTGCATGTTACATGACTTTAAAAAATCGTGTACGATGAAAAAAGTCAGCAAATTTTTTCAACAAACCATGCAAAAAAGTAATAACGCATGTTTAAAAAACTGGAATCTTTCATTTTTATTACACAAAAACAAACAAAAATTAGTGTACAATGAAAAGTTCACTGTCACTGTGTACACACAACATACATCACAAAAATCAATTTCCCAACTATTCATCGTTACTTAATAACAAGCATGCACTTTTGTTACGAACTGGATCAAAAATGCTCAGTCATCGTCAGTAGATATGTCGGGTATGTCTAGCGCAACTGTCGGGTTTAACTCATATGGAGAATTTCGTTCGTTATAACCGGCCAAGTAGCAGTAGAGCAAGTTACTAACACATTTGTGAGCATAAGTCGGCTGGCTTCTGATCACATTATTCCCTCAATTATATTTTGTTGTTGTATACACACTGTCCAAAGTAGACCGAGAAAAAAATTTGTCCTATCTTGGATTCGTGCTAAAACAAAGAAGTAAGAAATTTATATCCGGCGGGGGCCGAGTCTCGCAGATCCACCACTAAGTTTGTGGCATTCTACTCTGCAAGTGCTTTTATTTGATACCCATATCGGTGGTATTATTAAGAAAAAATTAATCTACGATATTCATTTAAATTAACCAATTTTAGGCAGACAATATGTCTTCACTTAAGTAGTGCACAAAATAGTTATAAACATTCGGTCTTGTGTGCCTTATGATAAATAAGCATAAAATGTCGAAAAAGTGAAAAAAATAAAATGTAATCACTTCTAACTTTCTATGGACATGGCAGAAGTGTTCCATTTTTCACGTAACGAGTAGAGTACTTTGTAAAGTGAATATGGAAAACTTCAGCCTTGTAACTTTTCTAATTTCCGAGTAACGAGCAAAAGTGCAAAAATTGCATTGTTTAAAAGAAGAAGAAGTTGCGTTCAGTTTACACTCCACTGCGCGCTTCTGCTCAGACCGACATCTTCATTTTCATGACCAGGAGAATGCCAACAACACACACCGGTCAGACATGGCGAAATCAACTCCGAATTTCACGCTGATCAAGAATGTATATACTTTAAAGGGTCTCCGAAGCTTCCTTCTGAGCGGTACATACATTATGGAAAAAAACAAAATGAGTACAGTCCCACGTTACAGTGGTGGGTATAAAAATGCGTGCAGAAAGCCTGTAGTTCCTCTCGTTGATTTAAGAAAAAAGTTGGATGTGGTTTTGTGACTAATTTTGTAACCGTTAAAAATATGCCTCGAAGACTTTTCTTCAAAGTACGAATCTGGGATCGAGTTTACAGTTCTCGTTGTCGAACAAACTCGACATTAAATTAGCATTTTGGATTGATGGTTCACGTTAACGCTGTAAATAGAACGAATGAGAAGCCCATCGTGATGTGAGAGTCATCGGGAGGTCGAAACCATCAATCCAAAATGCGGTCGTTTCGTGTCGTACGATAGCTGAATAACGAGAACCATAAACCGACCCCTCAACCATTTTTATTAGTTTAGGTAAAGTTTGTTGTTGCGTTTGTAAATCATTCGTTTAGGAAAATGAAAGAGATAAATATCATCGACCATTCACATTTAGATACCGAAGGAAGAAAGTTTCCATTTTCTGTCTGCATTTTTACTCACGTACAAGATTTGTTACTAAATATGAATAAATAAGAAATGTTTTGCAAATGTGCAAGTCTTTGTTATAAACTGCACTACTCCCTAAGAAAAACTGCAATAAATTGAAATTAACTGATAGATAGTTCATGTTTTGGCCCTTAAGGGTATTATGTGCAATTTTTACATATTTAAAAGCTTGGAATTTATTTATCATCTACACATGTACGGGTGGCTCGAACAAATGTGTTGGTTTATGTTTGCCTCTTGAATAACAAGAGATTATGTTATTTTTCTCGGTACAATCAAGAACAAGTTTATGGAATTTGTAGTTTTTGTTGTTTTCTTTTTTTTTTTTTTTTTTTTTTTACTATTACAAGCGAAATAAAATGTATTACATACATGCAGGGGTTACAGTTTTAACATATTTTCGCACAATGTGAAAGAAAAAAAATGGAACCGCTGGCATGAATTTTAAACAATTAAACGAACAAAAACATGACATAGTCGTAGTCACTTATAAACGCTTTATGTAAGAGTAACAGAGTGTCGTTTATGCGCCTAGGGTCACAGGTTGAGTGGCATTAACTTTTTATGAATGTAACTAAAGAGATTTTGGGAAGAGAGTAGGCATTGATATTGTCAGGCAAGCTATATAGCCATCGGAGAAAAATTGATCGGTTCTCGTCTAAAACAATTTCGGTAAGTAAAATGGACCTGTTATCAGGTAGTTGTTTGCAATCAGCGAAGTAATAAGCAAATAATAGAGCGCGACTTGTTCTAGTTTTCAATGTAAGGACATTTCTCTCACAGTCACCCCCTTGCTGATGCGTAATTACAATTAAGCGATAACGTGCGCGTAAGCGGTAGCGGGTAAAAAGTTAAGACATCAAACAAAAAGTCGCTGTTCACAAGTCGCAATTGTTATCAGGGCATACCAAGTACGAAAAAAAGTGGACATAAAATAATCAAACCATTTTTTTCTGGGACTATGAAGAAAACATATCACTACTTGAGCTTCGTTTGTATTACATTTTATTGAAACTTGAAGATTTTTTATCTTATTTCACATGACGTGGATAAACCGTCGAACGTACTAAAATGTCAGTTCAATGGTTAAACAAAACCTTTCCGTTTTAATTTATGTTTTTCTTTTTTTTAATTCTATGAAGAGATTGACGGAATAGAGTTGAGAGAGACCTCTTATTTACCAGGATAATATGTTGTATGTATGTATTGTATGTATGCACCATTGTGTTTATAACAGTTAATCCGTTCGATAAAAACAGAATAATGAAGTTCGCATTACTCTTAAACCAACATATTCAGTTACTTTCTATAAAAATGTTATAACCACATGTATGCTTAAGTGCTCTTTGGCTCATGTTTCGAAACAGAGCATTGAAACTGTACATAACTTTGTTATTCGGTTCTACGTCTCAATTTGGATGCAACTTTGAAATTGAAGATGTCTGTTGCAGAGATACTCAATGAATTGGCCACCAATATGCACACTTAGGGCATCTTTGTGACAAGTAGAAT
Organism: Glossina morsitans morsitans; assembly: GCA_001077435.1. Classification (NCBI taxonomy): domain Eukaryota; kingdom Metazoa; phylum Arthropoda; class Insecta; order Diptera; family Glossinidae; genus Glossina; species Glossina morsitans. The sequence continues at coordinate 1,782 of CCAG010019355.1, read as the reverse complement.
GATTCGAATTGAAAGTTTAATAACTTTTTTGTGAATTGTATACTTGGCTCCTAAACGCCTCTCTGTTCCAACTTATGAGTACACATTGTGCGAATTGAAGTCATTCCTCGTCTACTTCCGACAGTTGATTGTAGTACATGCAGTAGCGATTGTTTTGTAGTATTAACTCATATTGAAAAGTCTCCGCGATTTTGTGCGCGGTTTCGAACTTCTCCTTGTAGCCTGTTCTTTTCAAATGATTCCTAACTGTCATGCGGTGACTGTTTAGTGCCTCTGCTATTTTCTGACAGCTTGCGTGCCGATCCTGCTCCACCATTTTCAACGTTTCATCGACTTTTTTAGTAGCGTTCTTACCTTTTTTATAGCCATCATCAGAAACCATCATATAACATATTTCCTCAGGCATTTCACTTGTTTTCAAATCAATGTAGAAAACTATCTTCACAAAAAATGTAAGCTGCAACGTTACATTTTCAGCACATGTTCGTTTGAAACAATCAGGTGAGTACTGCCTGATGTATAGGTATCAACATCATCCCGCAGACAACACGGCGGAGAATTTTCACTATGTCCTATTGTAATGCGTATAGCACTTGTACTATCCCAAGTGTCTATGTGTTCAAGCTCTAAGTATTCGGTAGATGATCACTCTTAAACACAACATCAATTCGATCGATATTCGCTTTATTACTAGATATAAGACTATACTTACTATAGTTACAAGATTTATGTCAGACAACGAGCATAAAAGTAGTATATAACAGTATTTTGTGGTGTTTTTACAGTGAGCAAGAGAAAGGGAGGCGTATCCTATTTCAAATCTCATCAGCTGATTTCTTATAAGATCGAATTATCAGAGCGAGCATACGTATCTCTGATCTTCTTCAGCCGCATTCGTACCTCATTTAAAGAGATTTAAGTTACCAACCAATTGACCGCACAAATAGGTATAAGCATGGAAAGAGAAAGTTAACAAATTCGCACTAAATACTAAGCAAATCGATAGGAAAACGAGGACAAGACGGTAGGAGACCGCATAAACTTTGATATCTAGTAATATATAGACAGTTAAACTATATTACACACAGATTAAACAAATTGCTTCTAGTAAAAACACTTAACGCAGTGAGCGAACGTAATTACAGCAAATTGAGAGGAGTGAAGGGTTTTGAAAAATAAAAAGGAACAGTTGTGTGCTATTAACTAAAATAGAGCAAGTAGATCTAAATCAAAATCCAGACGTGAAGGCTTGGAATAGAGGGACTGTCAAACTCCTATTTGAGAAGATGTTGTTATAAATAAGAGATAACTTCTATGAAAATCCTACATCAGCCTAGTATATGAATGATTTGGAATGGAAATCTGAAATTGTGCAGTTCATAAACGCAATTCTCCGAACCTTCTTCTTCTGCCGAAGTTGAAAACGCAAACTATATACATTTAATCGGCACGGTAGAAAGCGAAAACGCTCATAAAAATCTTATATGGGCAAGGAAAGTGTGCTTCTGAAGTGTTAATATCACTCTTATGTTTTCAAAACTATGTTGCTGTAGCTTCATCAAGGCGAGCTTTGACAAGATATGAAGCCGAAAGTCGAATCGAATGCTTTCAGTGCTTCGGTCCAAGTTTGAAAACTTTAGAATAAAGTGTTTGGTAATGATTATGGATTCGGTTATTGATTTATATATATATGTATTTCTTTTTTTTCGTTATGCAACAAACGAGGTATTTTCGATCCAAATATTGTCGAGGAAAGGGAAGAAAACGGAATTTTTAAACTTT